>OAMR01000024.1:1087346-1108342 GCA_900205405.1 Echinochloa crus-galli | reverse complement strand
TAGTTCACTTCTTTCTCTTTTTTTCCATCAACACAGTCGCCCGCCTCCCGCCTCCGCCGCCGTCGTTGCCAGCCGCCCGCCGTCGCCCGCCACGCCTCTCACCCCGCCGCGCCTCCTGCCGCCACGCCCACCTCCACCTGCCACCCCGCCGCGCCTCTGCCGTAGCTATACCCTTCACGCTATCCACTTCCCTGTCGCGCCTCCACCACCACTCCACCCAATGTGGCCACATTCTTCCCTCGGCGGCTCTTTGTTCGGTGCGAAGGCAGCAGTGCGAACTCCGCTGTGGTCACAGTGAGCACCGCGGGGCAGCAGAGGGACGTAGAGGCTGACATTGGAGATAAGGCCGAGGCGTTGAACCTCTTGGCGCGCATGGACGGGACCTGGCTCGAGAGGCGTTGGCGGAGACGTTGAGCGCCCTGAGCATCGGCTGTGGCAGCGGCGGGACGGCACTGGTGAGGAGGTTGCCGTCGAGGAGCAATGAGGTGAGGTAGGGCGGAGAGTGAGGTCGGGATCTGGCCCGTCAGGCGGTTGGTGGAGGTGGATGGCAGAGATACTGGAGAAAGAAGGGGTTGACGAGTGGGGCCACGCAGTCAGAGAGGGGGAGGAGGACTATCTGTGACATACGGGTCCACTGGCTAGTTTTTTCAAAAGCCACACCACCTCTAACCAAATGGTCTTGTGCTTTTTCCATAGCCCACAACTCACAATAGCTTTTTCAAAAGCCACAACCCAACCAAACACACCTTATATAGAGCAAGAATCAAAGGGTCCTAAAGGTCCAAGTAGGGTTGTGAAGGAACGGCAATTACTTGTACTCTTCTGAAGTTGTGCTTAAAAAATTGCGGTCGGTTTCACCAGAATCATGTTCTCTTGTTGTGATTGCTTCAACATCGTCATTATAGGATTTTCTATAACATTCATCTGCATCATTCTTGCTATGGTGCAACCTCATATCATATTCGCAATATCCTTTATAGTTCGAGGGTTGCAGAGCATAATAGGGTATCCGATTCCAATGAGTGGTATCAGAGAACTAAGGTCAGATTGATCTGATATTGTGAGAGGCTAGTGTTAGGAAGCATGAAATCAAGATAATGTTAGGGATGTTGAATCTAAGAGAAATTTGATGGCAAAGGGAACTGCAGCGTGTGGCAATGTGTGGTGATGCTTTTGAGGTGAACAAACCGAACCAGACAACTTTTGAAGAATGGATGGTGATGGAGAGGAATGCTTCAAACAATTCGACTATATTTCTCTAATGAGTACATTGAAATTAAGGATAATTCATTGAAGAAATTATGAAAGAGTTTAGACGAATTTTAAATGGCAAGGTCACTGACAAATCGGTGGGTGCTGAAGCGTCTACTATTTTGGTTGCGCATAGATGAAGGCACACGATTCATTGATCATCTAAATGACTTCAACAAGCTCGTGATTTAGTTGATTAGTAAGGATGAGAAAATTGAGGAGAACGATAGGGCGGTCATACTAGTTTTAACCTTATCAACATCATGGCAGAAGTTGAGGATGAATATTGTCGTTGGGAAAACCACTTTCAACTTCAATGAGATAGTTGCATATCTATTAGAGGTGGAGTCCTCGAAAAGGCCACTGGAATCTTCATCCTTGGGTGATCAAGCTGAGCATTGATTGTTTCAGATGGAGCAGGCGAAGTCAACAATCATGGGAAGAAAAAAGGCAAAAGCAAGGGGAGACGCACATGCTATATATCTACGTTATGAGGATGGTCACAAGATAAAGGATTGTCCAAATTTGAAGACTATGAGAGAAGTATCCTCGATGGCAAGTGAGAATGAAATTGATGTACTTAATTATCGTTAGTCAACAAAGTACTATTCACGAACGATCTATACGCCCGGTGAGTGGAACTATTCACTTTACGGATTGCAAGGAGTATGCAACCACTAAGGTGGGAACAATTACATTGAACTAGAACAACATAACACATTGCACATTGATGGGAGTTCGGTATATCCCCAGATTGAAAAGGATTCTAGTATGTATGAGGTCGCTAGAACTCTAAGATTGTAGCTTATCGCTTCGAGGTGGAGTCACACAAGTTACTTGTAAAGGATACGTAAACATGAAAAAGTATTTGGAACAATGTAGGATACGGAGTGATCGGAAAGTATTTGGATCAATGTAGGATACTGAGTGATCAATGTACGATACTGAGCGAAGTGAGCTGTTGGAAGAAGGAACATGTGGTGGTACCAGCCATGAATTACCAACGAGCAGGGATGCAGTACAAACCTATGGCATGGAGGGCTATAGGAGACTATGGTGTGGCTAACCAAAGTACACAATGAAGGAACTCTCAAGCGAAGGGTCCGGGTGCTCTAGCCGAGACACTGACATGCACATCGTGGTGATGTTGTGAGCCCTTGTGCTGGGAGTATAAAAAATTAAAAAATGAAAATAAAAAAGGCGATTTTTTTGACCGAAGTAGGGAGGGGGAAGCCCCTACCTATTTTTTATTTCAAACTCAATTATTAGCTCCCACAGGGGGTCGAACATTGGTATGTTGGGTGCTACTCAGGTTCTCTAACCACTAGGCTAGAGGCCCTACCATTTGGAATGAATTCTTAGAGGAACATTTTAACTTCAAAGGATTAGAGACAAGATGGAGATCCTTGTATGGTGACTCAAATCCTACTTGGATTAGGAGTCAATAGAGGTGTGCTATTAGGACTTTTAGTGCTATGACTTAATGGTTAAATCCTATTAGGAGAAGGATTTATACTTCCATGTACAATGGGCCTCGGATGGGACTATATAAACAAGGGGATGGAGGCTCTAGGAAGCAAGCAAGCCAAAGGCAAGCAATTCAATGGTGTGAGAAGATGAATGGGTGTGTGTGGTGGTGCAAGACAGCAAGAAGAGATGAGGTACTGCATGATGGTAGATGATAAGTCATGGTTGTTTTTAAAGAAATACAACATACTAAAGGATAGTGAATTTATTTTTATAAATATTAGGGGGGATTTTCTAAAGTTATGATGTACCCCAAATCAAAGCCTCTATTATTAAATAGAGACAAAGTTTATGTTGTAATGCTGAATCAATCCTTGCTTTATTGTAGAGAAAGAACCTATTAAGGAATAGCTACAAGTCATCACTCATCACTATCCCATGCATGTGCGTAGGTTTATGGACTAGTTAAATACAAACTATTAAGAACAATCAATAAATTAAATATAACTTTTGAGTTATTTGATATATAGTATAGGTAGACACGTTTTTACTCATTTTCTGGCTATGGCTTGTTCCTCCTTGTAATCAATATGCTCCTCTTATCTAGAGGATCTCAATACATTGTAGCTACCATGATGTACCCTATCCCTATCTGTGGGCTAGAGCAATAGCTAGAGAACAATTTTGGACAGAGAGTTAGTCCATCAAATATTCTCCTCCATCTTGCTTGTATATATAGTTAATAATATATTCTCTTCCATCTTGCTTTTAGTATGTGTGGCTTCTGGGGGACGAAAACAAATGTGAATGATTCTGCATTGTGGCGATGCTTATATTTCAACAACTCAATGCGAGCAGTCCATATGAATGTGAGGTGTCAGGATTAAAAACTCCATGATCCGAGTCTTTCTGGGTGAGAAATGTTGACAAGGAATGCAAGCGTACTCCGCATGACGCGAGGACAGCAAGCTGCGCTTCTGGGAGACCGGAGGCGAGAGGCGGTGTGGTGAGAGAGCTTGCATACGGCAACACATCATCGTCTACCATGCTGAGCTCGGCAAGACATGCGAACTCGTGCCCTCACAGCTATTGTGCACAGCCAAGCTGGGTGGATCCAAGGTACAGGTACCCAGTGACCATGTGCGTACTGCACAGTCTTGAAAGACTTCACATGCACGCACTTGGTCACTGGGTACCCAGTGACCATGATCGAGGTTGTTGAAGTGCAGTGAGAAGCCGACGATTGCCATCACAACCTCGATCATCATATCCAGGGTTACTACACAGGCATGAGGTGGTCCCCAAGCGACTCAGCTGATCAGTCAAGCTCCGGTTGCATTCGCCGGATCCTCTAAGGGAACTAGAAGGTGAATCCACCATTGACCATCTTGGTCATCTGACCTCGTTGACCGGCCGAAGTTTTTGTTTAATTTTAGGATCTACAATTTAAAAACTTATTACTGGGTTAGCTTTCTGTTGGATGTTACTTTCCTAAAACTTTTAAACTGAAAGTATGTTTAATGTTTTAGACCAAAGACCCATTGGCCCTGCTTAATTGAAAGCATTTTTGTTATATGCTGGGCTTACCAGCTTACAGGGACAAAGTTTAGACATTCTACAAGAATCAGAAACACACTCTCCACTCCCTTCTAAAACAAAGTCAAAAGCGAAACAAAGAGAATTTCAAAGCATAAGTTTGGATCACACAATTTTGCAGCATTAGTGAGCATTTGGTTTGTGATGATTGGGGTGTGGATCCTTTTGTTTGTTCAGACAAATAATTGTTCTAGAACATTTCTCCTTCGTTGTACAAGAACTTGATCACAACTTTTATTATGTTTATAAATAGTAAATTGGCCGTGTCTTTCACTTCTAAAGAAAATGAATGAAAGTGGACGATATGGACTCAAGGGACATGCAAATTAATATTCCAATACAACATGTCTGCCAAGCTTTATATTTCTATTATTAATGGCATCATTTGACAGGTGCTTCTGGTACAGGGTTACGTATTGATTAGGATAAGAACAGAATCACCAATATGCCATGGACTGAGATTGAACGCCCAGATAAATGTAATGTATCCATTGATATACTATGGTTTTGATTAAGCAGTACAATAAATATCACATAGTTGGCACCAAGCATTTGTTCTTTTCCTCACCATGTGAATACCAATAAATGTCAGCCATACAACTGCATCACTTCATCCATCCACCTGAAATAAGATGCCGTCTGCTTTGCTAGATGAGCGTGTTGTTTATTGGAGATCAGCCGGCGTTCCTGCCGACCGGCGATCACTGGAACACGATAAACACACAGGGACACAACGTGAACACTTGGAACACAGGAGTATTGGTGCTGCTAGAACGCGCAGCGTTTTCTGTTCTATTGCCTTGCTTTTATTGAACACAAAGACAAAGCTATGCATCCATGTTCGCACGTCACGGGATTCTAGCGCGTCCATCCCCACGCTCCGCAACGGCCTCCATGTCTGCATGCTCAGGCTCATGGCTGAGCGAGTCTCACGCCATGGCCTCCTATGCATGCGGCGTCCACAGCCCGGAGCTCGTGCCTGTAACTGAAAGTAAACATGCATAACTAACTAACATGCAACAGCTAAATAGCATGCACAAGATTACTAACAAATCTCCTCCTAATTCTTGTGCATGCCCTGCCCCAAAGCTTTGGTCAGTATGTCTGCCAGCTGCTCTGAAGTTCCGATGTACTGAAGCTGCACCTTCTTCTTTTCAACACACTCACGAATGTAGTGGTATCTCAGCTCGATGTGCTTGCTTCGGTCATGGAAGACTGGATTCTTGCTTAGTGCAATAGCAGACTGGTTGTCGATCTTCAAGTTGAAGGCCCCAGCTTCCCTGCCTCTCAATTCAGCAAGTAGCCGTGCCAACCAAACCCCCTGACAAGCTGCTGTAGTCCCTGCAATATACTCAGCTTCACATGAAGACAAAGCAATGATCTTTTGCTTCTGGGACTGCCAGGTAAAGGGGTTGTCACCAAGAAAGAAAAGGACTCCTGTAGTGCACTTGCGGGTGTCAATGTCACCAGCTAGATCACTGTCACTGAAGCCAACAAGCTCTGCTTCCTTCTTCCTCTTGTAATGGTAGTCAAAGTGCAAGGTCCCAGCGACATATCTAAGCACCCTCTTCACAGCTGCCAAATGCTCGGTGGTGGGATTCTCCATGAATCGGCTGATGTAGCCCACCGAGTACGCCAAGTCCGGCCTTGAGTTCACCAGATAACGGAGCGAGCCCACAATGCATCTATAAAAAGATGGATCAACAGAAGGTGCTGAGCTCAACTTACTGAGTTTCAGGCGTGGCTCCATTGGAGTGCAGCTTGACTGATCCACCCAAGTCTGCTGCCTCAAGGATCTTTGCAGCGTATGCACTCTGGCACACAGTAATGCCCTGCTCTGACTGTGTGACCTCCAGCCCGAGATAATAGTGTAGGAGCCCCAAGTCACTCATCTTGAATGTGGATTTCATCTCCGCCTTGAACACGTCGATGTCGTCCTGGTTCCCGCCGGTGATCACCAGGTCGTCCACATAAACCCCCACGACAAGGCGACGTGCGCCGGTGCCGCGGAGGTACACAGCATGTTCAGACGCGCTCCTCTGGAACCCAAGTTGGAGCAGCGACGCGTCGAGCTTAGAGTACCAGGCGCGAGGAGCTTGGCGTAGACCGTACAGGGCCTTGACAAGGTGGAGCACCTGGTGTTCATGGCCCTGCAGAATGAATCCGGGGGGCTGCTCGACGAAGACCTCCTCATCCAGGACGCCATTTAGGAACGCGGACTTGACGTCCATATGGTGCACTGCCCAGCCCTCACAGGCAGCTTGGGCCAGTAGCAGCCGCACGGACTCAAGGCGCGCAACAGGGGCAAAAACCTCATCAAAATCAACTCCTTAGCGTTGAACATACCCTTTTGCGATGAGCCGGGCTTTGTACTTGGTGATGACCCCGGAGGCGTCCCTCTTGATCTTGAACACCCACTTCAGACCGATTGGTCTCGTGCACGCCGGCGGGTCCTCCAGCTTCCACGTCCCGCTTGCCTCAATCGCTGACATCTCATCGAGCATCGCATTGCGCCAGCACTTGTGGTGAAGTGCCTCTGTGTACGTGGGCTCGGCTTCGCATGCCAGCACATAAACCCTGCTTAATTGAAAGCATTTTTGTTATATGCTGGGCTTACCAGCTTACAGGGACAAAGTTTAGACATTCTACAAGAATCAGAAACACACTCTCCACTCCCTTCTAAAACAAAGTCAAAAGCGAAACAAAGAGAATTTCAAAGCATAAGTTTGGATCACACAATTTTGCAGCATTAGTGAGCATTTGGTTTGTGATGATTGGGGTGTGGATCCTTTTGTTTGTTCAGACAAATAATTGTTCTAGAACATTTCTCCTTCGTTGTACAAGAACTTGATCACAACTTTTATTATGTTTATAAATAGTAAATTGGCCGTGTCTTTCACTTCTAAAGAAAATGAATGAAAGTGGACGATATGGACTCAAGGGACATGCAAATTAATATTCCAATACAACATGTCTGCCAAGCTTTATATTTCTATTAGTAATGGCATCATTTGACAGGTGCTTCTGGTACAGGGTTACGTATTGATTAGGATAAGAACAGAATCACCAATATGCCATGGACTGAGATTGAACGCCCAGATAAATGTAATGTATCCATTGATATACTATGGTTTTGATTAAGCAGTACAATAAATATCACATAGTTGGCACCAAGCATTTGTTCTTTTCCTCACCATGTGAATACCAATAAATGTCAGCCATACAACTGCATCACTTCATCCATCCACCTGAAATAAGATGCCGTCTGCTTTGCTAGATGAGCGTGTTGTTTATTGGAGATCAGCCGGCGTTCCTGCCGACCGGCGATCACTGGAACACGATAAACACACAGGGACACAACGTGAACACTTGGAACACAGGAGTATTGGTGCTGCTAGAACGCGCAGCGTTTTCTGTTCTATTGCCTTGCTTTTATTGAACACAAAGACAAAGCTATGCATCCATGTTCGCACGTCACAGCGTTGAACATACCCTTTTGCGATGAGCCGGGCTTTGTACTTGGTGATGACCCCGGAGGCGTCCCTCTTGATCTTGAACACCCACTTCAGACCGATTGGTCTCGTGCACGCCGGCGGGTCCTCCAGCTTCCACGTCCCGCTTGCCTCAATCGCTGACATCTCATCGAGCATCGCATTGCGCCAGCACTTGTGGTGAAGTGCCTCTGTGTACGTGGGCTCGGCTTCGCATGCCAGCATGAGCTGCTCCTCCAGGTCCCGTGCGGTGAGCCCGGGAGGTGAGACCAGCCCGAGCAGGTTGTCCCGTGCGGAGGGCGAGCAGCTTCTTCCCGGACTTCCTCTCAGCCGCCGCCTGGATGTTCTTGATTGCCATGGCCACGCCATCCTTGGACGGCAGCAAGCACAGCCACATGTAGCGAGAATAATCGTCAACCAGCAGAAGGAAGTACCGATTACCACTCGGTGTCGCCGGCGAGATTGGGCCACACAGGTCACCATGGAGCAGTTGGAGAGGTTCTGTTGAGCGCCATAGAGCCTTCTGTAGGAACGGGGCTCTGCGCTGCTTGCCCTCTAGGCACGCGTCGCAGAGTTGCTCCACCTGAGCAATCTGGGGCAGGCCGCGCGCCAGCCCGTCCCTCGCCATCTTGCGCAGCGTGGTGAAGTTGAGATGGCCGAACCGTGCATGCCAGACCCAGGCGTCGTCGTCCGTGCGCACCGCCAGGTAGACCTGCCGTGCAATGGTGATGTCGAGCACTGTTGGCGGTCGTTATGGACCGATTTCCGACCTCCAACCAAGTATAAAATAAACACAACGGAGACACACACCATAGCTATAGGGCTAATTACTGACTATCTCCACAAGTTTTGGTGATTGTCCCGTATGGAGGTACAGAATTGAGAAATACGCGCTATAGGGAGCAGAATTGACCGAATCGGCCGAACGACTCTGTTCGACCGGTTATCCCCCTTAGCCGAGCAAGCCATCGGGAGCCGTCCACGTCAACGATGACCAAGCAAACACGATGCACGACATGTGGACGTCCGCCAACTCATCTCGAATCACCTCCACCTCACCACGGGCCAGTACACCACGGAACCAAGCACCAGAGCCAAGCCCACGAGTACTAGAAGATAAGGCGGTGCAGCAGGGACCGGCCGGGCCTCTGGCCCAGTTCGGCCGAAGCCACCAATTCGGCCGAACCGACCAAATCTCGGAACTGCCTTCCCTTGATGCATCCAGGCCATTGGAGCAAAGGCAGCGCATCCAACGCCTTCGGCCGAAGGGATCAGTTCGGCCGAACCGCCCCTGTACCGACCCGAGGTCTCTTGGCAGTTACTTAACGTCCAACCGCCATTGGGCACTACAAATAGAGGGGTCTAGCTGCTGATTGGAGACACAACACAAGAATAGAGTGAGCGTTGCCAAGTTCTGCCACTTGTATCGGTAGAATAGGGAGAGAGGAGAAGTGAGCGTCCCGGAGAGGAGCCGGAGTGTCGGCCCCTCTTCCCGCTGTACCTCTACGGATGCGACTTCACTTCGAGTAACATCCGGGTCGTGTCTGGTAACTCTTGTATCTCTCTCTGATTAATTGAGCATTCAGTTCTTACTTTTATATGCTTTCTGGTTCTTCGTTCAATGCTTAGTTGATTGGTATAACTGTATACTGGTTGATTAGCTTGGGTGCTTATCTTTTTATAGGAGATAAGTATTAGTTGACTAGTGTAGGCGTGGTGCCTATACTTGAGACTAACTTAGTTTATTACCATCGCAACGGAGGTGGTAGCCGTAAGGTGGTGACAGCCCTTCCGGTCTTCGTAGCCCAACACGTTAGTTCCGGTCCGTAGGATCCCCCAGTTGGAAAATAGTGGCACCCCTTCTCATCCCTTTCTGCGTGTCCACCGGTTCCCTTGTCCCGAAGCAAGTATCTATTTGTAGCCTCTGATCTGCTCGATCAATCAGTAGAATACTCCTATCAGACTCGTACCCTCTCTACCTTCCTATCACTCCTCTTCTCTCTTTGTTGTTGTCATCCACCTCATCCATACCGTTCACTCCATTCCATCTACCTAGGACAGCATAGTTTAGAATCAGTCCACTTCTCGTTCTCCGTGGAAATCGATACCTTGGAATACTCCCGGGTGAAAGCTATATCGGTATCCGTCCGCTTGCGGATTTATCTGTAGGCCGTAAGGAGTGCCAACAAGCTTTCTGGCGCCGTTGCCGGGGAACGATAGCTGTTCTAATTCCAAACCCAAGTTGTCCGTGTATCCCACCATCATCCATCATATGGATTCCACCCTCACCTTACGTCAACACTCGGCTCCAAAGGGCGATTATTTGGAGCCACCACCATCATCACATCCGGCAGAGATCGTGGTCGCGAGGGCGATTGTTTGGAGCCTCCACCATCATCATATCCCATATCCACACCCGGCTATGAGCTATGTCCCGGCTTCATAGCCATGGTTCGTGAGCAATCGTTCTCAGGAACGAAGGCCGAGAGTCCATACGCGCATTTGCGCGAGTTTGAGCAACTCTGCTCATGCCTGACCATTGCGGGCATGACACAAGAGACAAATCGAAAGTGTTGCAAACTATTGAGGGGTATAGCGACGCCAATGTGCTCGTTGCGAATGAAATGTTTGATATTACATCCTGAATCGAAAGTGTTGCAAACTATAGAGGGGTATAGCGACAGCAATGTACTCGTTGCGAATGAAATGTTTTATATTGCCACCTGAATCGAAATTGTTGCAAACTAGAGAGGGTTATGGCGACGCTAACACGCAATCATCGCACTAGAGAAGATGCTATTGCGACAAAAATATCCCTGATGCGTTCTCGTGTGTCACTTTTAGCCAAAGATCGGGCTTGTTTCTAAACCCTGCCAATTAGGCCCATCAATGAAATCGACATCTGCCCAACTTGGAACCCACCGAAAACTGGAGGCCTAACAGACCCACACCGAGTCCTAACCCAACTCGATCATTGTCGTTTCACCGATCCTCACCCTAATAAATATACGACCAAGGAACGAACGAAACCAAATCAACACACATCTGGTTGACGTCTCGCAATCCGCCGGGGCGCACGTGCGATCACCTGCATCACGACGGGAAAAAGTCTGTTCTTCGGATCCAATCTAGCTGCCAAGGTATATGATCGATGTTTATTAGTTTGTTAAATATTTGTATATACATCTATTATAATCAAACTTGGTAAAAGAATCATGAGACCTTTAAACAGGAAGAGTACAATTTCAGCTGTTAGCGTTAGCAATGCATACGATTGGTCCACTAAACAAACGAAAAACCAAAGCCGCCTGGTAAAAGGTGAGAGAAACGGGGAAAGGAGTCCGAGAGCAACTGCCTGGTAAAAGGTGAGAGAAACGGGCCGGAGAGTAGCAACTAGCAACTGCCTGGCGCGTGCCGCGTGCGACAGAGATTCTATCCTCGCGAGGCACAGCACCACTCCGCCAGGCATAGGGACCAAGTGGGTCACGCGCACAGATCTCGAGAAACCATATCTTACGCTGAAAAAGTTGCCGGCCCGGGCCGGTACCGTTGTTTTACATATCCCCAGTTGCCTGTCTCACGAAGGGCGAGCGGCGACATTCACTCGATCTAACTCTCTCTCTCCCCGTGCTTGAGAGTTTACGGTAATTACTTCAAATTTCATCCCAGGGGAAACAAAAATCCGCAGTAGTTTGCAGCTACTCATTAATAACAGCTTTTGAATGATTGAATCTCAAGCTCTCTCTCTCTCTAATCAATACAAGTACAGATGTTAATGCTGCGCAGCCATCTTTCTTAGGCATATCTTCCTTTGTTTTTCTGTTTGTTCTAAAAGGAATCATACCATGAACACAAGAAAGAGCAGCATGCATACGGTACTAGTGTTTTTGACTGACAAGCGTGGACTTGTCTGGTGTTAGGAGACTGGAGACAAAAAAAAAAATATATGAGCCAGCTAGCTGTACCGTATAAATCAAGACAACAAGACTTGGGCTGTGTTTCTTTAAGGATGAAAAATTTTACCCACTCGTTTGACCACTTAATTTAAAGATATTAAATAATGGTTGCACTAGCGCCCGGATATCCGATGCGGGCGCAAAAATCGGACGGGCAACGTGGCAAAACGTGGGCCAAGCGTTTCTCTCAAACGGTACTGTAGCAGTTAAAACTTCCACCGCAACATAGGTTCTATGTTGCATGCAACATATAAATTTTTTTGCAACATTCAAGAATAGCGTATGCAATATTATGAACAATATCTGCAATATGAAAAACCATCGATTACAACATCGGGAACACATATAGAAACACACGCCATCACATATCATCCAGTTGCTACGGGAGTCGAGTAAAAAATCCCGCTGCAACATCAGAAGCATGTTTTCATGAAACATCCAATTCAGATGAAACATCCAATCGAATTTCATATGAAACATCCAATCAAACTTCATGCAACATCAAGGCAAGGCTATTGCAACATCAAAATTATGCAGCTGCAACATGGAAAAAAATCAGCTCGATTTTATGCAACCTCCATCCAGCCAAATCATAGAGCTACAACATTCTAAAAAAAATATTGCAACACCATAAAGTACCTACTGCAACATTAATCCGAAGAGAATATAAGATCTTCTACTAGCTCGAGCTCACGCACCGCTGGCCTCATACACCACCGCCTTGGAGGAGCTCTAGATGCTGCCATGGAGCTCCTTTTGCACGTCACGCCCCTCCCATAACCACCACGAAACTCTCGCTGCCGGTCCGAGCGCGTTGCTCCTACTGCCGGCTGTGCACGTCGTACCCCCATACGCTCCTCCACTAACCTCATCGCCGCCACAAGCGGGCTGCTCGCCTTGCGCGGCACCCGGAGGAGCGTGCGTGGTGGTGGCCGTGGCCGCGGATGAGCGGCGCCCGGCGCAGCGGTGCAGCGACGTCGTGCGGAGTAGCGGGGCGGCGGCGGCGCGCGGAGGAGGGGGTCGGCTGCTGCACTCCGTGAAGGAACAACGTCGCGCGGAGAAGGGGGTCGGCTGCTGCAGCCTGTGAAGGAACGGCGTCGCACGGAGGAGGAGGCCGGCTGCCGCAGCCTGGGAAGAAGCGACGCGGCGCGAAGACGAGGAAAGCCGCTTCGACGCGGAGGACGGCCGGCGGCGATGGCGATGCAGAGGAGTGGGGAGGAGCCGCGCCCGCGCCCTTGGAGCAGCGGCGTGACAGAGCATTGCGGCAGCGGCGCGTGCAGAGAGAAATAGAATGGATGCGTGTGTGCTGGAGAACAAAACGTGAAGATAAGGATGCTAGCGGTGAATGGAAATATGTGGATGGAAGATAAGCTGGTGGCCTCCTCGAAGCGTCCGGACGGACGCGCGTCCGTCGGACGTCTGGCTAGTAGCATTTCCGTAGAAATAATCCCGAGGCGATCAACGAGTATATACGAGAGCAGTAGATTTTCGGCGTCGATGTGATGAAACCTTATTGCCATATATATATATATATATATATAGTTTGTCCACGTATATATATAGTACGTACGTGATTTTCCCAATATAATCGTATTCCGAATCAGACATACTTGTTTGGTCCGGACCCGTGTTTCATTCAGCCCGACGGTCATATAGATAGATACCTCCTCGATCTACTATATATCTGGCAACGTATGCAACTCCGAGTCAATACGGAGCGATGGTCGACAACTGTGGGGGCCTCTCTGCGTGTTCGTCTTGCACAAGGGAGGACCGGACCTTCACGTTCTGATGAGCTCGAGGACTCTCGGCCGCTTCTTTTTTTTTAAAATGTTGCAGTGAGCATAAGGCCGAATTGGAGAAAGGTAAATCGAAGAATGTTGATAGGAGGCACACCGATGAATTCGTATCATGGTTCGAGCGAAAGGTGAGTAATATACATTTGTGTTAAATTTAAACTTGTCAATCTTGAATGTGGTCGTAACATATTGTCAAAACATTTGTGTGTGTAGATGAGGAACCTGCATAGGGAGGGGAAAGCAGATCCCATGATTTATTCTCTATCTCGTGGTCCTGAAACAAATATAGCTACTGTGAAGAATAGGTGCTCAATCAATGGTTTCTATTTTCGGGCATCGCATGTGGAGAAAAATTTAAAGACACAGAACAGTGGTGTTGTCGTCAGGGGTCAAGATGGCATGGAATGGTTTGGACAGATCAAAAGAATCTACACCCTTTATTTTCATGAAAGGCAGGAAGTCACATTGTTTGAGTGTGACTGGTATGATGTTCCTAATAAACCAGGAACAAACACCCTTTGTCGTCTTGAGATGATTTCCCCTCCAGCATTTTTTGATATTATGATGCACTTACCGGTGCATCTTGCCTGGGAGGCGGAATGCGGAGTCCCTGCTAGCTATAGGTGGATGTATCCAGTTGAGAGGTACCTACGCACAGTCAAAAAATATGTGAGGAACAAAGCGCACCCAGAGGGTTCAATAGTAGAGGGATATATTTCGGAGGAGTGCCTTACATTCTGTACTCGGTTCTTTCAAGGTGTGAGTACGAAGACTGATCGGGAGGAGAGGAAGACACTGACATTAATGTTGGCGGTACTGATATGGATGAGGTGGTTATAGGTGTAGAAAAAATTTCTGTTGCGGACCAAGACAATGTGTCAACTTGGAGGAGGCCTGATGTGGAAGGGACAAGTGTTGATGCTTCTGTTGTTGAGCTTGCTAAACCAATGCCTGAACCGGATCACGCAGACATATCTGAAGATGACGACGATGCTGATGACACCTACACAGGAGACGGAGTGGTTGCTCCAGCCAATTCAGATGGACAAGACGATGATGGTTTTTTTACATAATTAGGGGTTGCTGTTTGTCTTAACAATTAGGGGTTGATTTGTTTACTTCCATTGAACCAATAGGTCCAATGTTTGTCTGCAACAAATAATTTTTGGTGAAGATTTCAGTTATGTATGCAAGCTTGGCTTGAGCCTTGTTATATAGTGTTTCTGTGCGTTCATGTATATGTTTATGACGACAACTTCATGGGCTTAATTTGTATATCACCATTATTCTCATGAAAAACAAAGCAAAAGCAACAGTCAAAAGACAAACAAAGACAATATATGTAGGAAATACGTAAGGTAGCATAAATCAGTAGAACCAGCATATGTGTTCATCAGAGAAGCAAAATAAAGCAACAGACAAAAGACAGACATATATCTACTTCCTCAGTTCAGATCATCGCTTCATCGTCCGCTTCATTCCCGATCAGATTCCTGGGTGTAGAACTCACCCCTCTGATGCTTCTACTTTACTGCAACGCGAAGATCTTCAGCCATCTGATAAATCTGTCATTTCACAAAGGCGTCATAGTAAGCATCCTTGCAGGCCAAAATCGTCATCAACTGTTTTCAGAAATTCTCTTAAGGATGTTTAACTTGAAGGATAGGAAATCACTTCACGAAGAGACTTAGTAGGTCCATCGTATTCATCTTTATCGCTGTCGTAATTCAGCATCATCTTGCATTGAATCTTTGGGAAACAAAACTCATACTTCTTTCCTTTTGACTGAATTACATGCAAATCTTGATCAGAACATAAGGCACACACAATAATTACGAAGCAAATTTACTCCATTTCATCTAGACAAGTAGTGTTGCACCCTCACCTCATACAAGCATCCTCGCAGGCCAAAATCGTCGATGCCCATTTCCGAGTCCGATTCAGTAGTGGGCCAAGCCTGGGTGTATAAGTGGAGGCTCTTTTGCTACATCGAAATAATTTTTTTAAATTTTTCATCGACAGATTGTACATATATATGGTGGCACGATAAGACGCAGGATAGGGTCTGCCTCACCTTGTTCTTCCTGCGCGAACGAGGATTCGGCGACGATTACTATTCCTCCATTCTTCCTGGGGGCGGTCATGGCAGATCGGAAACCCATTGGGACGAACGACACTTCTACATGCACGGCGTGGTCCAGGTCGACTTCGACCCGCTCCTCCACGGCATGCAGATGCCTCCTCTGTGGTCGTGGGTTGGATGAGGAGTGGCGGCCGCTCGATGGAGTCGACGATGTCGACGACGGACTTCGCGAGAAGCGACCAGCAGCGTCGCACGGCTGCTTGTGAGCTGGGTGCGTGCGTCGGGCCATCGTCGTGATGCAGGTGGGTGAGACGGTGGCGGCGGAGATCGGAGGGGTGGAAGCAGTTATAGGCGGCGAGGGAGGAAAAAAGCGCGCGAGAATTTTGGGAACAGAAATGGCAAGGCGGGATTGGGCTTCGAATATCTTAATGGGCCGACAGGTGTGAGTACGGATATTGATCAGCCAGAGCGTCAAGAAAAGAGCGCTGTTAATGAACCACCTGCTGGTCTGAGTGTATTTGCGAGCAGGGACATGAACAGAAAGAGAACTACTTCTAAGCATAATATGGAGGCACTAGGTCCCGAAGTCTTGCAGACGATGAGGCACTACATAATATCAAACTGTGATGAGGCACTTCCATGGATAAAGTAAGTACCACATGTAAATTATTTGAATCTTGTTACATGGTCCACACTACATATCTCACTGTGATTTTTTTTCTTTTAAAAAATGTTGCAGTGAGCATAAGGCCGAATTGGAGAAAGGTAGATCGAAGAATATTGATAGGAGGCACACCAATGAATTTGTATCATGGTTCAAGTGAAAGGTGAGTAATATACATTTGTGTTAAATTTAAACTCGTCAATCTTGAATGTGGTCGTAACATATTGTCAAAACATTTGTGAGTGTAGATGAGGAACCTGCATAGGGAGGGGAAAGCAGATCCCATGATTTATTCTCTATCTCGTGGTCCTAAAACAAATATAGCTATTGTGAAGAATAGGTGCTCAATCAATGGTTTCTATTTTCGGGCATCGCATGTGGAGGCGCAGACGACGAGATGTCCAGCTTCAATCCCGCCCAGCCGCGCGATCCCGCTACCGGTCGGTGGATCCGGGCAAGCCGAAGTGCCAAGAAGAAGCCCTTCCCGCCCAAGGAGAGGGTTTCTTGCACGAGCAAGGCCGCGGTGGAGCGAGCGGCGAGAGGCGGCGCAGGCGACTTCCAGCGGCGCGAGGAGAAGCAAGGCAAGAGCAAGACAAGGGGGTGGCAGCAAGGGTGGGGCGGCCCTTACACACGCGCCGCTGCGGCGAGGTGGGCCGAAGCGCCGCTGCGCCGCTGCGGCGAGGTGGGCGACGTCGTTGCGCCAGGGAGAGGGCGGCGCTTCCTCATCGGCGTGCCCTCGGTCTCCGCCAGCCGCCGCAGGCGGCGCCACCGCTGCGGATGAGAGCAACCACAGTTCCGATGTGGTCATCCTGCCACCAGGGTGGGGCGCCTACAACCACCAGGCTCCGGCTCCAGCTCCGGAACCGGCTCGGGAGGAAATCGACCTTGTTTCTTCCTCCGACGATGACTCAGACGCCGAGGTGAGCAATCTTTCCCTGGGAATTGTTCTTAGACAAAGTTCTAAATGAATCATTGTATCAAAACAAGTGATTTGACCCGCACTACTGAAGTGACCTGGGAATGCCCCTGATTGTGACCTGGGAATACCTTTGATTGTGAAATGGGAATATGCAAATTATGTGTGTGAAATGTGTGTGAAATGGTACACTAGAAATGCCTCTAATCGTGACCTTGTTTCATTCTTATCTTGTTGACAAATGGGAATATGCAAATTCTTAGCTTTGCTGAGTCAATAATTTTTGCAACCTTAAATATTGTCTGCAGAATGGAGTTTCTGCTCGTTGAAATAGGAAAGGATTTTATGATCTGTTGTAATAATGAATTCTTCGCTCTGTAAATTTTGTCTACACATCTCTACTGCCATTTTCAAAATTGTGGTAGCAAAACATGATAGGGGCACTCCATGAAATTCATGCTTAGCTTGTATCATGATACAACCCGCTCATCCTTGTCTTGATTATCAGCTGAAGGAGGTGAAGTCTATGTACAACAAGGCAGTGGAAGCACTCCATGAAGCTAGGGAGGCAAACAAATCATTGGCAATGAAGTGGTCGGCTGCACAAATAAAGCAACAACATTTGGAATTTTGTCTACTTGAAGAAAAGGAAAAAGTAAAAAATCTCCAAGCAGAAGAGGAGTTCCTCACCAACGAACTCGAGCGCACGAAAAAGAAGAAGAAAGAACTCAAAGAAAAACTCAAGGAAGCGGAAGTGAAAAAAGGAGTCCTTAGAAACGCACTTGTAGATAAGCAGATTGAGTTAGATAAAAAGAAATGAGTCCCATGTAGTGCCCTTGTGATGCATGACTGTGATGCAACTATCCTTTTGTCCTTGTGCCCCTATGTACATGTAGGACTTGTTGGTAACTTAATTTGTGTGATGCATGTAATAACTATGTTACTCAATTTGTGTGATGCATGTTAACACTTGGTCTGTTCGGCTGGTCACATTTATAGACTACTTTTGGCTCAAGCTGCTGAGTATTTCAGTCCTAGCCGTTCGGTGGTGCATGTTCATAAGTTCAGTCCCAGCAACTACCTCTCTCACCGTTTCTTTTTTATTTGAATAAGACGTCATCAGCCCTAATCTCAAAAAGATGTGTATAAGAGACAGGCTTATAACAGTTATGAAACTTTGCTTCATAATTCAATTTGATGCCAAAGAGTTCTTGCAGGACATATGAAGAAGAAGCATAAAAAGCTTTGTGATGGCTAGAAGAAGAAGGATGAATGGCTTATGCTAGCAGCTAGCGTATCTTTTTGTAGAGAGAACTTGCCTTATCTTAAGTATGATGAGAGACTTGGATACATCTATCTATGTGTTAGACTTGAAAACTTTATTGTAATGTGTGTATTCTGTGTAATGAATATCTGTTGTGCACTGAGTGACTGAATGATTGTGTGTGATGCATGATAACTAAAGATACGTTAGCTGAAGATATAAGGCATTCATCCTTCTTCTTCTTCCTCTAGCCATCACAAAGCTTTTTATGCTTCTTCTTCATATGTCCTGCAAGAACTCTTTGGCATCAAATTGAGTTATGAAGCAAAGTTGCCTACAAGCTTTTTTTTACCTAAACAATGTGTGCAAGAATAGCATTCAACATTTTCTATTTTTATTGACAGCAGAAAATACCAAAACCAAACGAAGATTCTGTTATTAAAACTACCAACTAAATCAGCATATGAACTAGTTTCTATTTGACCAAAGTACAAGCATATGAAGAATTAACAATACGATGGTTCGAGGGGAGAGACTAGATCACCTTCTGCCTCTTCCCCTTCTCATTGTCTAACCGTGGCACCGTCACGCATCGAAATCCTGCTTCCCATAGTTCACGGCAAAACGAACAACGGGATGGGTCGATCTCATCTTCATCCCAACTGCCTCTCCAGAGCAGGTGCACGTGCGCCCTTCCAACCAAGCAGCAGGAAACACTATAGGTTCCATCTAACAGACAAAGTGCTTGAATCAATGAACCATAACAAGAGATCTAGCACAAGAAACAAGAATCTACCAAACAAGTAATCAAAATGCATAAATTGAGTTTGTTTCATGCTTGCAAAAAATTAGTTATCTAGCATCTGCAATATACCTACCAAAAGTGAATCTTTAACTAGTATCAGAGAACCAAGCAAAAGTGAATCTAGGTGGACCAAAAGTTAATCATCATCAACCATCAGAGAACCTTGCAACAACAACACTGAAAAGGAAAATATACATCATCTCTTCTTTGTTTGCTACGTGGCTATCTAAAAGTTGGTCTAAAAACCTAGCAACAACTGAATCTAGATTCTACAACAGAACAAAAATCACTTAATGTTCTTAGACAAAGTTCTAAATGAATACTAACACAAATAGTGCCTGAATCATTGTATCAAAACAAATGATTTGACCCGCACTACAAAAATCCAACTAGATCTGGCACAAGAAGAAAAACCCCAATTTACTGTACCACACTTACCTCATCCTCTTCTGCTGCCTTCTCTTTCCCCCTACTTTGCCCCGGGGTGGTTGACGTGCCGCGTCTCCTTGATGGCCCCGTGGACGATGGGCGGCGGATTGAAGAAGGAAGCGACGGGCGACATCGGCCAGGCCTATGGAGGACCTTCGGAGCCTACGGGCCACCTGCACGACCATGCTCCGGCCTTGCAGCGATACAGACGTCGGCAAGTGCCTGGCACTTCATCGGGTACCAGTCCAGCAGATGCAGGACAACGACCCCTACCGGTACGACATCTTCATTCGTAGCCTTGCCAAAAGCGGCAACCCGGTGGCATGCTTCCTCACAGGGATGGACGACATCTTCGGAAGGAACCGCAACCCCCGGCCTCCCCTCGACCAGCTCCACCGCGCTGCCCAGGCCGGGCACAGAGGGGCGGCCTATGTCGCCGCCGTCTTCCTCTATAGGGCCAACATCGGGGACGATGCCGACGCCACTGCGATTGCGTACATGAAACAGGTTGAGGGCGAGGATCAAGGGCAGTGCTGGCGTCCGTCTTTGATCAACAACCTGCAATCTCAGTACACAAAAGACATGATTCCTAGGTGACAAAACAAAAGCATCAACTAGCAACAGCTTCCTCGTGGCTGCAATCCTACGGGTAGTAATAAACCCAACGCTTGATCGCCACGCATAGCTCCTCCACCAAACGCTCGATCTGTCATTTTTTTTTAAAAAAAAGAATTACAGAGACATGTACATCAAAATTTGCATATAGAACAAATAGAACATAGGGAATGAAGGAATACCAGGGCGTTCGGAGGGGCCCTACGGTTGATGACCCTGCAGTGCTCATCATCGCTGTCATCAGTGCAGTCCGCGAAGATCCTGACTCGCGGAAAGTTGAGCTCGTACGTCACCTTGTTCCCTTTGTCCTGAATTAAAGAATAGAGACATGAATTAATACTAACTTTTGCAATAAGTGTATATGGAATTCATATTGACCTTGATGTGTCAGCTGACATTTGCATGATATGCTTTTCCGAAAAAACACATAACAACATGCACATCCAAAGAAACAGGACAACATGCACATCCAAAAAAACACGACAACATGCACATCCAAGCTAGAACAGGATGTTGATTAAAATTGGATCAAGACATGCACATGTAAAATGTGATCAAGAGGCCTACCATGGTTTGTTGAATAAAAAAAACTATAGCTGTAACTTTAACTACATCAAAGACAAGCCTTAGTTAAACTACTGAAAGGTTTTCAAGTGCGCT
>OAMR01000024.1:986810-1026805 GCA_900205405.1 Echinochloa crus-galli | reverse complement strand
AAATGCCGTGGCGCCCGTCCCCGCGACCCCGCCGCGGTCGGGTCCCATCCTCTCGTCGTCCTCCTCTCCCTCACGCCGCCAGCTCTTTTTCTTCAGCGTCGAGTCATTTGGATAAGCCAGCGGTGGTGGGGAGAAGGAGACTTGTATGACACATGGGGCCCATGGACATTTAATATATAGAGAGTCCAGGTTTAAAGAGGCTGTTGGTTACCTCATGCTTTTGAGAAGCTTTTTATTTTTTAGCTAGCCTCTTAATCTCTAAATTTGGCTAGAATTATTGCTAGTCTCTTGAGATGCTCTAAATGTTCTATATATGGAAATTGAAAGTAATCTATACTAAAAGGATCCTAGAGAATTGAAAACACTTCCCACCTAAAAACCCACCCCCACCCCCTCACGGAGGACCCACCTGTCGGGTTTTGGAGAGGGAAGGATAACAAGAAATACAAGAAAACAAGAAAAAATTGCATGTTCACGCTTTTAGTTCATTCTCCGTAAAACTTTTTTCACCCAGCGTTTTGTACCCGCCCGCGCGTACCCACCTCCGGCCAGATGGGCCCCTACCTCCCCACACGTGCACACAATTATCCCGTATTGCTAATAGACAATAGATTGAAGAGTTTTTCTCCATATAAATAAAGACCAACTAACTTAAAAAATGATGTGCCTCTAAATTTGAGAATACCTAAAGCTTTATATACACACGTACGTGCGCACGTGCAACCAACTAGAAAGCATCAAAATTAACTATATTTTATATGTTATATATATTTGATTTATTTTATACATGTGTGCGTGCGCACAAAAAATTAAAAAAATGATACGCATGATATTACTTTTGAGTGTAGAGTATAGCTTTTAAACTCTTTCTATATTTTGAGCCTACTTCTTGGACAATCTTACTTTCATCTATATGAATAATAGAGCTAATTAAAGTAGCTATAGGCAAGTTCTCAAATTCATTGTACGGACTTTTGTTTAAGCCTTGTTTAGATACCGAATTTAGGATGGCAAATTTGGTAGTATGATGTCACGTCGTAATCATTGCGCCGCTGTAGCATTTTATTTGTTTGTGTGAAAAATTGTCTAAAAATTGATTAATTAGGCTCAAAATGTTCGTCTCGCAGAGTACAACAAAACTGTGTAGTTAATTTTTTATTTCATCTACATTTAATACTCCATTATGACATTTTGATGTGATGATGAATCTTCTTTTTGCATAGTGAATTTAGGAGTTGAATTTGGCATCTAAACAGGGCCTTAGTTTAAAATTTAGAGAATCGTTCTGATATATCTAACCAATTAATTTTTTCAAGATCAGGTACAACCACAATCACGTACATCAGCTGCCGCTTCCTATCATCCCATAAATTTTCTTCCCGCTTGGCTGCAGGCCTGTCAGCATGCTCATCATGCCAATTCAGGTGCCGATTATCTCGTGCCGTGGCCGCGTGGGAGGCTGGGAGCGGTAGATGGAAAAACAGGGAGGGCCCAGCTCTCCACGTATTAAAAGACACATCTCTATCTCTACTCCTAATAAGACTGTACTGGGGAATCGCGTCCGCACCCTCCATCGCTCTGCTTGCCCTACCCTCCACGTGCGATCCTCAATACCGTCAAAATCCGATCCGACGCCCCGCAGACCTCCGCGAAACCCACGTCCCCGTCAGCCCACCCCAATCCGCATCGCGCATCGCCCACCTCTCTCCAATCTGCGCCGCCCCTCCCTCCCGTCGCCTCCCCTCTCCCCCCTCGCACGAGCCCTCGCCCTCGCCCCACCCTATCTACGCCGCAGGCAGCCCGCGAGAAGGAACGCGGCGGCGAAGGCGAGCAGGGCGAGGACGGCCGCCGCCAAGGCGAACGCGTGCGATCAACTCCACCGCTCCCCCACCCCGCCAAACCCGCGCCCCTCCAAATTCCCTGACCTAGCCCGGCAGCCCCTGCGCCCCCTGTCAAACCGCCGCCCTGACGCCGCAAGCCCGCCGCCAGGCCGCCGCCACCTCGGCCCGTGGATCTACCCTGCGTCGATCCACCGAGAACAACAACATCCAACGCCCCCAGCTCGGCGCCACGCCGCCGCCGTTCATCTGGATCGCCGCGGGGAGGATCTCCAACGCCGCCACGCCGCCGCCGGTTCCTCACATCCCAGCGACGGAAAGGGGTCTCGGGTGAGGCTCCGTCATCAACATCAGTTAGGACATCAATTTGGTGAGTAAGTCCGGTGCAAATTCCATTCGATTTGGTGCACTAGAGAACATCGATTTATGCTAGGATCTTTAGTGCATTTGATTTTGATCTGTTGCGCATGCGTCGTTTCCTTGTTTTGATCTGTTGCCAAGGGCTTAGGCTTGTCGTTTCGTGGTGGCATCTCCTTGATTTACCGATCAATTAGCCATGACTCTGACATCCATATGCCCATTGATCAATGAAATCCAATCACGTGTCGGTGGAGGTGTTCATTTTGGTGGATTTCCTGGCTGCTGGCCGCTCGCGGCACCAGGTCCCGCTAGGGGCGCGCGGAGGTATTGGTGTTGCTATATGTCGCTTCTACCTCTCTTGCTTGCATGGAGTTCCTGTGCTGCGGAAGCAGAGGCAACAAGTTTGTGAAAGTCGTCACTGGTAGCTATGTACTGCACGCTGAACGACTTGCATAATACTGGGATCACGTACTTGCCTGATAGCCATCGCAGCTAAGCTATGATGAGTAGATTGCTAAGTGTGGTCAAGTATAGTTAAATATATTATACTTCTATACATTGACGACTGAGTGTACTAAAGAGCATTGTAGAAAAACATGCAATGTTAGACCACAGGTAGTAACGAAGGTTGTGAATTTTGTAAATATATATTTTGTGGGTGAAAAATAAGATTCAGTTAAGCCAACAACTACTATTTTTGTTTCTGGACAGAGCGCCAAACTGCTGCGGTCCTCAACATTTTCACACTTCTAATTACTGAAAGTTTCTTGCGCCTTATACTGACAGAGCGCCAACAACTACTAGTTACTGACAGTGTTGCAGTCCTGTCTCCTTTTGAAATTGTCACAATTGCGACTCACTGAAAGTTTCTTGCGCCTTATACTGACAGAGCGCCAACAACTACTAGTTACTGACAGTGTTGCAGTCCTGTCTCCTTTTGAAATTGTCACAATTGCGACTCACTGAAAGTTTCTTGCGCCTTATACTGACAGAGCGCCAACAACTACTAGTTACTGACAGTGTTGCAGTCCTGTCTCCTTTTGAAATTGTCACAATTGCGACTCACTGAAAGTTTCTTGCGCCTTATACTGACAGAGCGCCAACAACTACTAGTTACTGACAGTGTTGCAGTCCTGTCTCCTTTTGAAATTGTCACAATTGCGACTCACTGAAAGTTTCTTGCGCCTTATACTGACAGAGCGCCAACAACTACTAGTTACTGACAGTGTTGCAGTCCTGTCTCCTTTTGAAATTGTCACAATTGCGACTCACTGAAAGTTTCTTGCGCCTTATACATAGTTGTTAATGTATTCCAATTCTGTTGCCATGCTGCAAGGTGCCATATATTCAGTAAAAAAATAGCTCGCATGTAATCTAATGGTGTTAAGTTTGCTATCTATTTAGAAGCTTTGTTCGTGTGCTGCATGTATAGTTGTTATGCAAATTCATTCGCCTTATACTGACAGAGCGCCAACAACTACTAATTACTGACAGTGTTGCAGTCCTGTTTTCTTTTGAAATTGTCACAATTGCGACTCACTGAAAGTTTCTTGCGCCTTATACTGACAGAGCGCCAACAACTACTAATTACTGACAGTGTTGCAGTCCTGTTTTCTTTTGAAATTGTCACAATTGCGACTCACTGAAAGTTTCTTGCGCCTTATACTGACAGAGCGCCAACAACTACTAATTACTGACAGTGTTGCAGTCCTGTTTTCTTTTGAAATTGTCACAATTGCGACTCACTGAAAGTTTCTTGCGCCTTATACTGACAGAGCGCCAACAACTACTAATTACTGACAGTGTTGCAGTCCTGTTTTCTTTTGAAATTGTCACAATTGCGACTCACTGAAAGTTTCTTGCGCCTTATACTGACAGAGCGCCAACAACTACTAATTACTGACAGTGTTGCAGTCCTGTTTTCTTTTGAAATTGTCACAATTGCGACTCACTGAAAGTTTCTTGCGCCTTATACTGACAGAGCGCCAACAACTACTAATTACTGACAGTGTTGCAGTCCTGTTTTCTTTTGAAATTGTCACAATTGCGACTCACTGAAAGTTTCTTGCGCCTTATACTGACAGAGCGCCAACAACTACTAATTACTGACAGTGTTGCAGTCCTGTTTTCTTTTGAAATTGTCACAATTGCGACTCACTGAAAGTTTCTTGCGCCTTATACTGACAGAGCGCCAACAACTACTAATTACTGACAGTGTTGCAGTCCTGTTTTCTTTTGAAATTGTCACAATTGCGACTCACTGAAAGTTTCTTGCGCCTTATACTGACAGAGCGCCAACAACTACTAATTACTGACAGTGTTGCAGTCCTGTTTTCTTTTGAAATTGTCACAATTGCGACTCACTGAAAGTTTCTTGCGCCTTATACTGACAGAGCGCCAACAACTACTAATTACTGACAGTGTTGCAGTCCTGTTTTCTTTTGAAATTGTCACAATTGCGACTCACTGAAAGTTTCTTGCGCCTTATACTGACAGAGCGCCAACAACTACTAATTACTGACAGTGTTGCAGTCCTGTTTTCTTTTGAAATTGTCACAATTGCGACTCACTGAAAGTTTCTTGCGCCTTATACTGACAGAGCGCCAACAACTACTAATTACTGACAGTGTTGCAGTCCTGTTTTCTTTTGAAATTGTCACAATTGCGACTCACTGAAAGTTTCTTGCGCCTTATACTGACAGAGCGCCAACAACTACTAATTACTGACAGTGTTGCAGTCCTGTTTTCTTTTGAAATTGTCACAATTGCGACTCACTGAAAGTTTCTTGCGCCTTATACTGACAGAGCGCCAACAACTACTAATTACTGACAGTGTTGCAGTCCTGTTTTCTTTTGAAATTGTCACAATTGCGACTCACTGAAAGTTTCTTGCGCCTTATACTGACAGAGCGCCAACAACTACTAATTACTGACAGTGTTGCAGTCCTGTTTTCTTTTGAAATTGTCACAATTGCGACTCACTGAAAGTTTCTTGCGCCTTATACTGACAGAGCGCCAACAACTACTAATTACTGACAGTGTTGCAGTCCTGTTTTCTTTTGAAATTGTCACAATTGCGACTCACTGAAAGTTTCTTGCGCCTTATACTGACAGAGCGCCAACAACTACTAATTACTGACAGTGTTGCAGTCCTGTTTTCTTTTGAAATTGTCACAATTGCGACTCACTGAAAGTTTCTTGCGCCTTATACTGACAGAGCGCCAACAACTACTAATTACTGACAGTGTTGCAGTCCTGTTTTCTTTTGAAATTGTCACAATTGCGACTCACTGAAAGTTTCTTGCGCCTTATACTGACAGAGCGCCAACAACTACTAATTACTGACAGTGTTGCAGTCCTGTTTTCTTTTGAAATTGTCACAATTGCGACTCACTGAAAGTTTCTTGCGCCTTATACTGACAGAGCGCCAACAACTACTAATTACTGACAGTGTTGCAGTCCTGTTTTCTTTTGAAATTGTCACAATTGCGACTCACTGAAAGTTTCTTGCGCCTTATACTGACAGAGCGCCAACAACTACTAATTACTGACAGTGTTGCAGTCCTGTTTTCTTTTGAAATTGTCACAATTGCGACTCACTGAAAGTTTCTTGCGCCTTATACTGACAGAGCGCCAACAACTACTAATTACTGACAGTGTTGCAGTCCTGTTTTCTTTTGAAATTGTCACAATTGCGACTCACTGAAAGTTTCTTGCGCCTTATACTGACAGAGCGCCAACAACTACTAATTACTGACAGTGTTGCAGTCCTGTTTTCTTTTGAAATTGTCACAATTGCGACTCACTGAAAGTTTCTTGCGCCTTATACTGACAGAGCGCCAACAACTACTAATTACTGACAGTGTTGCAGTCCTGTTTTCTTTTGAAATTGTCACAATTGCGACTCACTGAAAGTTTCTTGCGCCTTATACTGACAGAGCGCCAACAACTACTAATTACTGACAGTGTTGCAGTCCTGTTTTCTTTTGAAATTGTCACAATTGCGACTCACTGAAAGTTTCTTGCGCCTTATACTGACAGAGCGCCAACAACTACTAATTACTGACAGTGTTGCAGTCCTGTTTTCTTTTGAAATTGTCACAATTGCGACTCACTGAAAGTTTCTTGCGCCTTATACTGACAGAGCGCCAACAACTACTAATTACTGACAGTGTTGCAGTCCTGTTTTCTTTTGAAATTGTCACAATTGCGACTCACTGAAAGTTTCTTGCGCCTTATACTGACAGAGCGCCAACAACTACTAATTACTGACAGTGTTGCAGTCCTGTTTTCTTTTGAAATTGTCACAATTGCGACTCACTGAAAGTTTCTTGCGCCTTATACTGACAGAGCGCCAACAACTACTAATTACTGACAGTGTTGCAGTCCTGTTTTCTTTTGAAATTGTCACAATTGCGACTCACTGAAAGTTTCTTGCGCCTTATACTGACAGAGCGCCAACAACTACTAATTACTGACAGTGTTGCAGTCCTGTTTTCTTTTGAAATTGTCACAATTGCGACTCACTGAAAGTTTCTTGCGCCTTATACTGACAGAGCGCCAACAACTACTAATTACTGACAGTGTTGCAGTCCTGTTTTCTTTTGAAATTGTCACAATTGCGACTCACTGAAAGTTTCTTGCGCCTTATACTGACAGAGCGCCAACAACTACTAATTACTGACAGTGTTGCAGTCCTGTTTTCTTTTGAAATTGTCACAATTGCGACTCACTGAAAGTTTCTTGCGCCTTATACTGACAGAGCGCCAACAACTACTAATTACTGACAGTGTTGCAGTCCTGTTTTCTTTTGAAATTGTCACAATTGCGACTCACTGAAAGTTTCTTGCGCCTTATACTGACAGAGCGCCAACAACTACTAATTACTGACAGTGTTGCAGTCCTGTTTTCTTTTGAAATTGTCACAATTGCGACTCACTGAAAGTTTCTTGCGCCTTATACTGACAGAGCGCCAACAACTACTAATTACTGACAGTGTTGCAGTCCTGTTTTCTTTTGAAATTGTCACAATTGCGACTCACTGAAAGTTTCTTGCGCCTTATACTGACAGAGCGCCAACAACTACTAATTACTGACAGTGTTGCAGTCCTGTTTTCTTTTGAAATTGTCACAATTGCGACTCACTGAAAGTTTCTTGCGCCTTATACTGACAGAGCGCCAACAACTACTAATTACTGACAGTGTTGCAGTCCTGTTTTCTTTTGAAATTGTCACAATTGCGACTCACTGAAAGTTTCTTGCGCCTTATACTGACAGAGCGCCAACAACTACTAATTACTGACAGTGTTGCAGTCCTGTTTTCTTTTGAAATTGTCACAATTGCGACTCACTGAAAGTTTCTTGCGCCTTATACTGACAGAGCGCCAACAACTACTAATTACTGACAGTGTTGCAGTCCTGTTTTCTTTTGAAATTGTCACAATTGCGACTCACTGAAAGTTTCTTGCGCCTTATACTGACAGAGCGCCAACAACTACTAATTACTGACAGTGTTGCAGTCCTGTTTTCTTTTGAAATTGTCACAATTGCGACTCACTGAAAGTTTCTTGCGCCTTATACTGACAGAGCGCCAACAACTACTAATTACTGACAGTGTTGCAGTCCTGTTTTCTTTTGAAATTGTCACAATTGCGACTCACTGAAAGTTTCTTGCGCCTTATACTGACAGAGCGCCAACAACTACTAATTACTGACAGTGTTGCAGTCCTGTTTTCTTTTGAAATTGTCACAATTGCGACTCACTGAAAGTTTCTTGCGCCTTATACTGACAGAGCGCCAACAACTACTAATTACTGACAGTGTTGCAGTCCTGTTTTCTTTTGAAATTGTCACAATTGCGACTCACTGAAAGTTTCTTGCGCCTTATACTGACAGAGCGCCAACAACTACTAATTACTGACAGTGTTGCAGTCCTGTTTTCTTTTGAAATTGTCACAATTGCGACTCACTGAAAGTTTCTTGCGCCTTATACTGACAGAGCGCCAACAACTACTAATTACTGACAGTGTTGCAGTCCTGTTTTCTTTTGAAATTGTCACAATTGCGACTCACTGAAAGTTTCTTGCGCCTTATACTGACAGAGCGCCAACAACTACTAATTACTGACAGTGTTGCAGTCCTGTTTTCTTTTGAAATTGTCACAATTGCGACTCACTGAAAGTTTCTTGCGCCTTATACTGACAGAGCGCCAACAACTACTAATTACTGACAGTGTTGCAGTCCTGTTTTCTTTTGAAATTGTCACAATTGCGACTCACTGAAAGTTTCTTGCGCCTTATACTGACAGAGCGCCAACAACTACTAATTACTGACAGTGTTGCAGTCCTGTTTTCTTTTGAAATTGTCACAATTGCGACTCACTGAAAGTTTCTTGCGCCTTATACTGACAGAGCGCCAACAACTACTAATTACTGACAGTGTTGCAGTCCTGTTTTCTTTTGAAATTGTCACAATTGCGACTCACTGAAAGTTTCTTGCGCCTTATACTGACAGAGCGCCAACAACTACTAATTACTGACAGTGTTGCAGTCCTGTTTTCTTTTGAAATTGTCACAATTGCGACTCACTGAAAGTTTCTTGCGCCTTATACTGACAGAGCGCCAACAACTACTAATTACTGACAGTGTTGCAGTCCTGTTTTCTTTTGAAATTGTCACAATTGCGACTCACTGAAAGTTTCTTGCGCCTTATACTGACAGAGCGCCAACAACTACTAATTACTGACAGTGTTGCAGTCCTGTTTTCTTTTGAAATTGTCACAATTGCGACTCACTGAAAGTTTCTTGCGCCTTATACTGACAGAGCGCCAACAACTACTAATTACTGACAGTGTTGCAGTCCTGTTTTCTTTTGAAATTGTCACAATTGCGACTCACTGAAAGTTTCTTGCGCCTTATACTGACAGAGCGCCAACAACTACTAATTACTGACAGTGTTGCAGTCCTGTTTTCTTTTGAAATTGTCACAATTGCGACTCACTGAAAGTTTCTTGCGCCTTATACTGACAGAGCGCCAACAACTACTAATTACTGACAGTGTTGCAGTCCTGTTTTCTTTTGAAATTGTCACAATTGCGACTCACTGAAAGTTTCTTGCGCCTTATACTGACAGAGCGCCAACAACTACTAATTACTGACAGTGTTGCAGTCCTGTTTTCTTTTGAAATTGTCACAATTGCGACTCACTGAAAGTTTCTTGCGCCTTATACTGACAGAGCGCCAACAACTACTAATTACTGACAGTGTTGCAGTCCTGTTTTCTTTTGAAATTGTCACAATTGCGACTCACTGAAAGTTTCTTGCGCCTTATACTGACAGAGCGCCAACAACTACTAATTACTGACAGTGTTGCAGTCCTGTTTTCTTTTGAAATTGTCACAATTGCGACTCACTGAAAGTTTCTTGCGCCTTATACTGACAGAGCGCCAACAACTACTAATTACTGACAGTGTTGCAGTCCTGTTTTCTTTTGAAATTGTCACAATTGCGACTCACTGAAAGTTTCTTGCGCCTTATACTGACAGAGCGCCAACAACTACTAATTACTGACAGTGTTGCAGTCCTGTTTTCTTTTGAAATTGTCACAATTGCGACTCACTGAAAGTTTCTTGCGCCTTATACTGACAGAGCGCCAACAACTACTAATTACTGACAGTGTTGCAGTCCTGTTTTCTTTTGAAATTGTCACAATTGCGACTCACTGAAAGTTTCTTGCGCCTTATACTGACAGAGCGCCAACAACTACTAATTACTGACAGTGTTGCAGTCCTGTTTTCTTTTGAAATTGTCACAATTGCGACTCACTGAAAGTTTCTTGCGCCTTATACTGACAGAGCGCCAACAACTACTAATTACTGACAGTGTTGCAGTCCTGTTTTCTTTTGAAATTGTCACAATTGCGACTCACTGAAAGTTTCTTGCGCCTTATACTGACAGAGCGCCAACAACTACTAATTACTGACAGTGTTGCAGTCCTGTTTTCTTTTGAAATTGTCACAATTGCGACTCACTGAAAGTTTCTTGCGCCTTATACTGACAGAGCGCCAACAACTACTAATTACTGACAGTGTTGCAGTCCTGTTTTCTTTTGAAATTGTCACAATTGCGACTCACTGAAAGTTTCTTGCGCCTTATACTGACAGAGCGCCAACAACTACTAATTACTGACAGTGTTGCAGTCCTGTTTTCTTTTGAAATTGTCACAATTGCGACTCACTGAAAGTTTCTTGCGCCTTATACATAGTTGTTAATGTATTCCAATTCTGTTGCCATGCTGCAAGGTGCCATATATTCAGTAAAAAAATAGCTCGCATGTAATCTAATGGTGTTAAGTTTGCTATCTATTTAGAAGCTTTGTTCGTGTGCTGCATGTATAGTTGTTATGCAAATTCATTCAGTGAGTCATCCATTTTTTGTTTCCCATGAAAATGAAAATATATGCATTAATTCATCTTGTCGCTCATGCAGATTGATTTATTGAGGATTTACGTTTTTGCTGCTGGGTTGCTTAACTTTTGATTGGATTCTGGGTCCGGTTCCATCCCCAAAATTTCAAGGTAAAGCATAATCTGAGTTAACCCCTTGTGTCAATCATTCTGTCCCTCAATTTGTAGAGTTTTTGCTCATGGGAAACTTATCCAACCAAATAATTTGCTGCTGTATTTTGATTTAACTGACTGCTGACTTGTTAGTAGCAGTACGCTCAGATATGCATGTTTATTTTCATTCTTTTTTATTTTCCTAATGCAAATTGTATTCCTTCTTAATTATAAAAAATAACACGGATGATGAGAAAAGCAAGGACCTGATTAGGAGTTACCAAATGAGTAATGTCACATGAGAATTTCTAGCAGCCGGAGCTTGTCTAATAGGAGCTGAGCATATCCATTTCAATGCTTCCACATTCTGTTTTAAGCATTATTGGCCATGCCAGCCTTTTCTGTTGGTGTTTTGTAGTACATATTTTTTCATGTAAATTGCTTTTAGGTTGATGTCCATTGCTGTTGCTTTTGCCAAATGCTACCGATTGAATATATGTGAAGTGCAATACATGATTTATTGGTAATGGCTGATTTTATGTGATGTGCAATACCTTATTTACTTGATTAGAGTTAAAACGTTGTTCTTCAGATCATTGGCATAAAGACAAATAATTACGGACCAGCTAAACAAAGTTCTCCCTTGGACATTTTTGAGAAGTCAAAACGAAATTTATTGGTGAGGCTCTTATGTCTGCTTTTCCACACATACACTGACTGCATTTGTGGTAAGAGATGGATCGACAGATAGGACAGAAAGCGACATGGCCTGTTGACTCTCAGTTTGTATTCATGTGCTTTTTTTTCCTGGCATCGCGTTAAACTCATTCTCTGACTTTTTCGTTGGATGCATGCTCATGCAGGACTGAAGGGTAACGTTTTAAACAGGGAAGTGCAGCGCGTAAACACGGGTAACGTCTTCCTCTGCATGAGCATGCATCCAACGAAAAAGTCAGAGAATGAGTTTAACGCGATGCCAGGAAAAAAAAGCACATGAATACAAACTGAGAGTCAACAGGCCATGTCGCTTTCTGTCCTATCTGTCGATCCATCTCTTTGATTTTCCCTCCTCCCCCCTTATCCTGCAGCGCCTGTTAATTCTTTAATCAACTAAAAAAAGGTTAATTCCTTCATCGGAGAGCTGAACTAAAAAACTGTTTCGATCCTATACCGTTCTGTTCACGTTGCTTTTATTCGACGGTACCTGAATTAAGGGACGGGCACTGCCACTGCCACAGAAAACTATCCTTCGATTGCACAGTAATACAAAAAGGATTGCACAGTAATACAAAAACATAAATCGAAAGGCCATGTTTTCCTTTAATCACACGAGGTAAAGGCACCATCAAGATGGATACAGTCCCAGGAATGTAAAGATGGCATGTCCTGATATATTTGATTCACCAACTTGTCTCGTTTGATTCAGAACTAATGCTCTTAAGTACTGATAGGAACAAACTAGAAACATCGTACAAACTTCCCGTGCACATAATAGCATAAAGACATTTATTCGGTAACTGGGGATATATTGCATTTCAGAAGAGTTGAATTGGCAAGACAGTTTGTGTTCTCTGAAGAACCGAGACACGATCAAATTACAGAATCAGAATGTAGAAACAGAGACCCCAAAAGAATGTTGGCTGGTGTCAGGGAATGACAACCACTGCAGATACCCAATCTGAATAGTATGCTTTATTCATCATCCTCGTCGTCCTCGTGGAAGCGCAGGTGCCTCCCCTCCGGCACTGGCAGGCCCCTGAGCATCAGCGCGCCGAGCTCCGCCCTTGCCTCAGCTGCGTCCGCCACCTCCTCCCGCTCGATCTCGTCGTCGCTGTTGTAGATGAACCGGGTGTGCTTCCCCTCGAACTGTGGCAGCCCTGCCTTCCTCTCCTCCTCATCGACCACGGTCATCCTGCTCATCTCCTCGCACAGATCAACGCAGCAGTCATCGTCGCTGTCTTCTTCCCAATCCTCTTCTTCAGTGTACTCTCCCAGGTCCAGCTCTTCTTCGTCTCCCTTTTCAGAGCTGGCATGGACCTGAATGGACCAGGCCGAGGAGCTGTCGTCCTCAGGTGATGATGGCTTGTCCATGTTGCTGCCTGTGCTGCTCTCCTGGAAAGAGATGGACGACCCATTGGATGCGTCAGACTTCTCAGGGGAGTCGTCGAACACCAGCGCACGGTTCAGCTGGCACTCGCCCAGGTTCTCCTCTGGCTGTGGTGGCGGCAGGGAAGCTGCAATGACCTGCATAAGAAGGGGAGAAACCCAGCTTAGAAACAAGTACAACAGTAACTACTCAATGCTCAAGTGCTGCTGGTTAGTGGATAGAAATGAATTTGCAGTTCTGGTTGGAATCACATTCAGAACTGGCTAGATTCAGTCAACAGTAGCAAATGCAGCTTGTTCATGATTACAACTCACGCTGTGATCTAACGAAAGCAGAACAAAAACGATGACTAGTTGGAAGAACCCTCAGCATCATTGTCAGTTCTGAACAGAGTTAGCATTCAGGACGGGCTAGACTCAGCAACAATGCAGAGGCCTGATATTGCAGCAAATGCACCTGTACCAAGATTACCACATACTGCTACAAGCCGACGATTGCAGCAGGAAGCCCTAATGCAAGTTGGAACAACCCTTGCTTCAAAATTGTCATAAATCAGGTGGTGCAGAATTGAAAGGGGGCATACACTAGCAAGAAGCCTACAGAATAAAGCTAGCTAAGATGCTACGCAAACTTCTGCATCAGATTCAGATGCAACAGATAGAAATGGGAAATCTACTACTCAACAGGAATCTTGGATGGCAACTCTACCACGATTTCATCCATTGGGGATTGCTGAATGGACAATTAAATTACCTGCAGCTTAGGAAGCAGCAGTTCCTCCTCCTCGAGGACGCAGGGCACCACGGGAACGCCATCGGGCACCAGGAGGCCTTCCCTGGCCGCGGAGACGGGCCCGATCTGCGGGGTGTTGGCCGGCGTGGGCGCGAGGAGCTGGGCCGGCGACCTGGCGACCCCGAGCAGCGCCTGGATGCGCGCTGGCCTGACGAGCGCCGCGGGGACGGCGCATCCCTGCTCCTCCTCGACCTTGTGCAGGAGCGCCTTGACCTGGCCGCGGAGGAGCGCCTCCCCGGAGCCGGGCGTGCGGCGCGGGGCCCTGCGGCGGGTCTTGGCGGCGGTGGAGGCGGGGGTCTTGTCGGCGCCGTGGAGGCCGCCCGCGGCGAGGCCGACGATGGGGGAGTCGTTGGTGATGTCGTGCAGCTGTCTCTTATACACATCTAGATGTGTATAAGAGACAGACCTTGAGTTTCATGATTCCCTAGGGGTTACTTGTTGTACATGACCTGCCGAGCCTCAGTAACATGTATTCATGGTGAGGCACAATTATTTGGTAAATTTTCCCTCTGAGCATGCGCAGCAATACTTGGGGGCTTCTTTGTGTATCAGCATTGGCCTTAGGTCTCCTGGTAATTATATGCCATAAGCTAGCTGGTCCATTTATTCTTTCAATGCATTTTGCCTCAAGTAGCTATCTGAAGAAATGTATATGGATTACAGACCATGATATTTCTGCAAACATTGATTGGCCAAGAGAACAAGCAGACTGAATATATAGGAATAATAGAAGCATTTTTATTTTGAGAAATGGAACAATAGAAGCTAGGCACTACTAAGTGATGTTTTAAGTTCGAGTTTATGAAGTAAAGCAGGTGAAGTTGTGATATACTAATATCATTTTCTCTTTCTGAAAAGATCATCGGTCTGAGTGGGTCCGATTAATTTCTTGTTAGTTCAAGCGATCCTCCTATCTGACAAAAACTTTTGATGCCTGAACTGATCCCCTGTACTTCACTAATCTCTGAAATGTTTCATGCTGTAATAGTTTTGGTTGATTGGAAAATAATGTCAAAGCACATTGTTATAGAGAATAAAAGCTGATATGCAGTATTAAGTACTTCGCTATATTTTCTGCTAGGTGAACTTAAGAGTTCATTTGGTGACCTGAGCTTTGAATGGCTTTGTTCCTGTCATGCTTTTTAAGTATTAGTTTAACTGGTGTAGGGAAACCATGAAAGACTGATGTTCTAGCTACTTGGTTTCTTCGACAATATTTGATCATGGTCATTGCTTCCGAGAAATTCCACTTTGCCTAGCTGCAGGTGATCACCAAGTAATACTCCTTGATCGAACTAGCAACTCCAACTCACGTGCTACATATTTCCAAAGTTTATTGTTTGTATCCATGTATGGAATTTTGGAATCCACTTCTAAATGACTTATGTACATGAATCTACCTATTCAAACCGCTGATCAATCCTTTTGGGTGTCTCATTTCATTACCACATCTGAAGTTCAATAAGGAATGATGTGTATGTTGGAAACAACCCAAGTTGGCTAACCTCGCGTTTTGCAAACAACCTGAAGCCATTTGTTTCTTTGATTTTCTGCGGAGGTGTTTATGTTGAAAAGGAGTATACCATCTCAGGATCAAGAAGGCCATGTGACTGGCAGTCAAGGTATGCTTATATCCATTTCAATGTCCCATCCCTATATCCATTTCAGAGTGCTCTCTGGTCTCTTGTGCTCCTGTCTATGGTTTACTCATTTTTTGTTTACCTTAATAAGAAAATCAACGTTGATGGCCCTATTCTTGACATATTGCTTTGTATGAAATAGAGTTATTAGGGAAAATATACTATTTTGAACTTACGTGTATCCTACTATTTATTGATAGCTTACTGTGAGGTTATTTTGTAGAATTATTTACTCTTCGTGTTTCTATGAAATTTACATGAGTATTTGTGAAATAAATTAATGTGGGATATGAGGCGATATATTGTTTGTAACAAAATTTAGAAAAATCATGCACGGAATTTTTTTCTTAAATGCAAAGACAATCTGTCGTATAAATATCTTTCTATCGGTACACAATTATTATCATATATTTGGTTTTTTTACCCGTAGCAACGCACGAGCATTTACCTATGAATGTTTAATCAGATTGTAGTAATTTGGCTTTGAGGAGATATATTAGTAAAGTGCATTGTACTGTGAATACGACAGTATAATAATTTCTAATTGTACTCCTACTGTCCTACTCACGATGGGTCTAGGACAAACATTGGCAATGCTGTATCATTTATTCCAACTGTATTTCTTCCATTGTTCTGTTGTCTCATGACATGAATCCTTGTTCTTTCTATGGTGAAGATGTGCCACAGGCATGGCGTCATGCACTGAGACCTTAAACCAGAGAACACTTATTATTTGCAAACAAGAAGGAGAGTTCCCCTCTGAAAGCAATTGATTTTGGGCTGTCCGTGTTATTCAGGCCTGGTAATCAGGCCTGGTAAGTTTTGCTGGTAACTGATGAACAATCAATTAATGTTTGAATAAATGGCACTTGTTGTGCCTACATAAACTAAGAAAGCAAAGAGTATAGAAGTAATTTTCCATCGTCGATGCATTTTATTGGAATACCCTACACATGTCTCATACATAAAAGCTGAATAGTTATTTATGAATTCTTTTGGCTTCTGTATGCAGGTGAGTGATTCACTGAAATTGTAGGTAGTCCATACTACATGGCTCCGGAGGTTTTAAAGAGAAACTATGGAGTTGATGTCTGGAGTGCTGGAGTGATACTTTACATACTTCTTTGTGGGGTGCCGCCATTTTGGGAAGGTATTTTCACCATCTTGTCTAGAATGCGCACATTTTTAATGGTAAGTCAGAGCACCATCATAATCTCATAGTCATGATGCTGTGCAGAAACTGAACAGGGAGTAGCACAGGCAATTATACGATCTGTGGTAGATTTCAAAAGAGAGCCATGGCCCAGAGTATCTGAGCCTACTAAAGATCTTGTTAGGAGGATGCTGGACCCAAATCCAAACACACGGTTTACTGCAGCACAAGTACTTGGTAAGCATCACCATCATCTGTTCCCCATTTCATAGCAGGCTACAGAATACTATGTCTCTCTGATTGTTATGGAATACCAGCTCTTAATTGGTGATGTGCATTGTGTATTGGCTGACATGAACCCTCATTCTTGGAGTTACACAGAAGGTCTAGATGACTATGCGAGTTCGTGGATTTGAACGAGGGTGTACCGCGTTTTCGTGCTGAAGAGTGCTCGGTTTCTTCCTGCTCTACTGGGTGGTGCTAAGCTGGCGAGCGTCAGGGCCAAGAGATGAAGCGTCTGACTGGCCGGCGACCTCAGCAAGATATTGCGAGCTTGCTCGCATGCAAACAAAGGTAGCAGGTATGTCTACGAGGGGCACCAAATCTTTGATATTCAGTATAATTTGGTGTTTGCCATTGCGATGTGATCAGGATTTGGAAAAAGAACATGCATGACTTAATACGAAGGTCTATGGTACAAGATTTATGTGCTTTTGGCTTTCAGTTACAGAAGTATAGAAAGCTATTGAATTAATCCTTCCAGGTGCTGCTGATTTACCATTATAGGATAGCATGGATTGACTACTGAAAATCTGTGTTCTAACTGTCTCTTATACACATCTAACCTGAGAATTTAGTGCTGTGTGTCCTTGTCCGAGGAGGTTGTACAGGTATGACAATTGCTTGCTACAACAATGTGCAAGTGATATTCCTATCATTATGCCCTCACTGGGCATAGTCAATGCCATTGCTATTCAGATCTATGAAAACCCTTTTCTTCTCTATTGGAATTGGAAATTTGTCTATTTGCACCACGAGCCCTTATAATTCTGGTACATATGACAATTATGAGCTTTCAAGTATTGTTCTTAGTTATTTTATTTAAAGGATAACAAACACAAGTCATTGGTGATTCATGATAATCCTATTGAAATATGGAGCACATTTTTGCTTAACTCAGTTGTAAAACAGTTACTGATGTATCATTGTGGCTCCACCACTCTTGTTGTATCATTGTTGCTGAACCCGAATTATTCAAAATTTTGTTCTAGGTGATGTATCATTGACTCATTTTGGATTGTATAACAGGCTTATACATAAATTCTTTTCACTAATATATACTGATCTAAGAGCTCAACAAAAAAGATGTTTACCATAACTATTTTTAGCCATATATTCACATATGTGTCCTAATTAATTATCTGATCCCAGCGCCAACCTCATCGTCCTATGCCGAATTCCGGCAAGGCAGCCGAGGGTATTACCCCTCGCAGTTGTAGAATGGTGAGAGTTAACGTCAAGTTCATAGATGTGCTAAGTTTCAAAGAAATGACATTTTGATGGTATACATCTATAATTAGATCTTTTAATGGTATATATACACAGATGAATTCTTTTGACGGTATAGATCCAATTTTTCCTTGTAAGTTTTGCGACCTACAAACACAAGACTATCTTGTCCATTTGAAACATAGTTGTGGTTGATTTTGATATAGCATGATATACTTTTAAGTATGTTCGGTAGTTTTGAAGCTTGAGTATGCAATGCTTATGTCTGTCTCAAACAATATTTGTTTAGATCGATGCTATTTTATTTATGCTCTATGTATTGCACCCGTAGTAACACACATGCACTCAACCTTGGTTGCCCACAATCTATGCCTTTGCGAAAAACAAAACAACTAACTTTCGTGGACTTTGGTGCGACCCTACAACCGTCAAATGTAAAATTTTCGTGTGGTCTACTTATCTTTGCTGTATGTATCATACCCGTAGTAACGCACGGGCATTTACCTAGTTCCATATTAAAGGAGACACGCTTTCTTTACCTAGTTCCATATTAAAGGAGACACGCAAGGACGCAAGGTGCTTCACGTCTGCCGTGTGGCCAGGTCTGACTAAACTTGATCCCCAAGGCAGCTCCAGCGACCGAGTCGATTCCAATTTCCAACTCCCCCGCCTCCCCGTCTCCTCTCAGTATACAATTAACGCACGGCGCCGTCGTCTCGGTGACCACTCCCGTTTCCCCTTGCCCAGCGTTGTTCGCCGCCGGCCGCGGGCTTCGCGAGCTAGCCAGGGTTCCCGGATCCCGATCCCCAGTCCCACACCGTACCACTCCGATCCAGATCCCAGGCGAGGCCCTGATCGCCGGTCAGCTGCGTGCTGCGCGCGGGCCAGCTGATCGAGCGGGGGAGCAGGATGTCGTCGAGGCGGTCGAGCCGCATCGCCGTGGTGGTGGAGGACCGGTGCCGGCCGAACAAGTGCGGCCAGGAGTGCCGCAGGCGCTGCCCCGTCAACGCAACAGGTATGTCGGTCTGACGACGGTTGTGGAATCCAGTTTTACTTTGATCCCGTTAGTTGTTGCTGTTCTCTGCTACCGGATCCGGGCATGCATGGTCGGCTGAAATTATCATTTGGTTAGGCGATTATGCACGAGCTTCGAAGATCACCAAGTTTAATCTGATTTGTAGAAATGTGCCTGTATCGGTGGTGCTCGATCTCCCTTGTATTAATAATTAGTAATGGAAAAAAATTTAGCAGTTAGGATAATTCAGGATGTTTCCTACTTTCCTGTAGGATTTGTTTAACTTCAACATGAAGCATAAACTAGCCCTTTTGTTAACTGCAGATCACATCTATTATATATTTACGTAGGAATTAAATGATACTCCCTCTGTGTCTTCTTTGTATATTTGCCCACACATTTTGATATTCAAACTTCATAATCTTTTACCAACATTTAGTCTAAAACTTTTTATACCTTGAAATACATATCATTGGATTGATACAGAAATCTAATTTGAACCAAACTCCTAGCATGCCAATATCTAGCTATGAACAATTCCTTAAGCCATAGATCTTTTTCATCCATGTTACTGCAACGTGTCTGCCTCCATGTGAGGATGCAACTATTATCTCTTAGACGTCGTTGAGAATTCTTGTGTATCCTAATCCCTATGAGACAAAGCTAATAATAGCTTACTTAATTCGTGTGTCCAATTTGGAAAAAAAATATGGGTGACACTTCTTTCAAAATTTCTTATAAATATGAAAACTAGCCCGATTTTAAGTGTACCAGTTCTATCAGCCCATTCCTAACTTTTTAAAAAATGAACAGTAGGTCAGACCCTTTACACAACAAGAACTGTAGCTTACGAATGCTATATGAAAATTTGAATGGTAATTCATTGGTTATCATGGATTTTGTGTCATGCAAATTTTTTGAAAACTTGTGCCGTTGAAAATGATAAATTTTGTCCTAGTTGAAACAACCATTCCAGCATTGACTCTAAAGGGGAGAAATTACTATCACAAATGCTCTATAGAGATTCTTTTAAGCTTATGCAAATATAAGCCATGTGATACCAGATATATAGCTAAGTTAACTGGGCCTTGGGCACTAAATTAGTTCTGTATTGGGTTGACTAGCTTAATTTTGTCAAGAATTATCTGAATTGGTATGGTTTGAAATTCCCAAAAAACTATGTAGGCACATAATATGATTTTCTAATTAGTTCGAATATTATCTATGCTAAGATAAACAGAAAAATTCTGAGGACAATAGAAATCCTATGATTATATCTAAAGTAAGTAATCCCTTCACAGGTTTCAATGTTATCAATTTTTGACTCCATGAATATCTTTAGTATAGTATAGTTTAGCTTAACTGGGAGGTCTGTTTAATTTACTGAGTGATAATTGGGAATTTCATATTTCCCTCATTGATCTTATGACCTCAATTCATTATCCACATTGTTAGGACGTCAGTGCATACAAGTTACACCATCGTCAGAAGTCTCCTTAATTTCTGAGGACATGTGCATTGGATGTGGTATTTGTGTGAAGGTTAACTCTCTCTGTTTCATATTATTTTAGTAATATTGACCCAAAGCTAGTTCTTAGTATAACTCTCTTGTTTTTATTATTCTTGCAGATATGTCCATTCAATGCTATTCAAATTATAAACCTGCCAAGTGAACTTAAGAAGGAGACAACACATCGCTATGGACCAAATAGCTTCAAACTTCACAGGTAAAATGATCATTCCCATCTCTGTGATACGCTCTCATAACCTTTCTTTCTAAGACATAAGCCTTTTCCTTTTTACCATTATTATATCTTTAAATGATGTTGATCCCTGAATTGGTAGAATTTAGCCACTATTCAGATACAACCAGCCTTTTCTCCTAACTTTCATAATATTCTGCAGGCTGCCTGTTCCAAGGCCTGGGCAAGTTTTGGGCTTGGTAGGGACAAATGGTATCGGAAAGTCAACTGCTCTTAATATTCTGGCTGGAAAATTGAAACCCAATTTGGGTAAATTCAAGGTAAGTAAAATTGAGCACCTTTTGTTTTTCCCTGTATAAGTCAATTTAGGTCACGAACCCATACACTCCACCTTTACAGGACCCACCAAATTGGGATGAAATTCTTAGGCACTTTCGTGGATCTGAACTACAAAATTATTTTACCCGCCTCTTGGAAGATAAAATGAAGGTATTTCTACAGTTCTATAACTCATGAATTGTGACATACCAAATGAATGTTAATTATTGTGCTGTTTTATTTTCTGTCATGACATTTTATTTTTCTTCATCAAGTTTTAGATTAAGTGAATGTCTTACATCTAGACTTTATTTAAGTTGTATGGTCCTATTCCATCAGTTGAAATACACGTGATCAAGGTTTTTTCTTCCGGGAAGAAGAAAAATCGGTAAACCCGAAATTCAGGGAATACCGGGAATTCTGGGTCAAATTCAAATGAATTAATTTTTTAAAAAAAGATGACCGAATTTTACCAGAAACTATCTGTAATCCAACATGCATCGATGCATTTATACTAGATGCAGTCCCAAAATAATTGTATATAAAAACAAGCAAATAAAGCCAAATTTTGCATACTATAGCACAAAATAGTCGTTCCAGCATCAAAGTGTCAATAACTCAATATCATGCATTTATCCTAGATGCAGTCCCAACTATTAGTAGTCCATAGGACAACAATGAGCAGTCCAAAATATACATCTCCAAACACCAACAAAGTGCTACAACACCGCATACCACAAGTCTACCACAAGTCAATAGGACAACAATAATCAGCAGTCCAAAATATACATCTCCATGCACAGTCAAAAATATGCAACTTCCATGCATCAACAGAGTGCCACAGAAGGAATAGAAGATGTGAAATATTCCTATGGAAATAACATGCACCAAAAGAGGGCCACCTAGCCACACGACCACATCAACATCCTCTATATGGAGGCATGCATTAACTGCAAAACAGATGTGAAATATTGCAAATTCTGAGAAACAAAAAAGGTCTAAATAAAAGCATATTCAGCAGCTATCAAATTGGCTTAGCAATTACATGACCAGCAATAATCTGACCAAGGAGGTCTAAGAGCATTGTAGTAAATAATCACAGCTCCATCCATTGACTTTATACATCTCACCATGGCTCCATGGGTCCCCGATGGGTCCTCGTAGCTTTACCCGAACTCCTGAAATTCAAAAGAAACAAATTAATGTTGATGTATAGTTCACCAGTATATGAATAAGCTGGAAAAATTGACAGATATTTATATGAACAGCTGACGTGATGAAAATTTGAAAGATGCCAATTAATGTAGTGTAATTTTAGTATAGTTCTTTAGATCTTCTAGTCATTCTATCTTTCTTGGTCGATGCATCCTTAAAGTGCATTGCTCGGCTAGCCATGGTCAGTTGTTACTTCACTACATAGTACAATATTTATTTGGTGTACCTATTGAGCTCATGTAACCTATGTTATAATTGTAATTATTTTAATTTGCGGCTGTACATAGTATTAACGATTCAGTAGTAAATATGTTTTTTTCTATTCTCTCTAATGTGTTTCGATGACAGGCAATTATTAAACTTCAGTACCTCGATCGTATTCCAAAAACTGTCAAAGGGAAAGTTGGTGACCTTCTTGATAAGATAGACGATAGAGAAGTTAAAGATACATTGTGTGATATTCTAGAACTGAAACAACTAATGGACCTAAATGTCTCGGATCTATCTGGCGGTGAGCTCCAGAGATTTGCAATAGCTGCCCGAGCTATGCAACATGCAGATGTTTATATGTTCGATGAGCCATCCTGCTATCTGGATGTAAAACAAAGGCTGAAAGCTGCACAAGTTATTTGTTCATTACTTCAGCCCAAAAAGTAATGAGAACTTCCACTAAAGAAATAAGTCAATCGAAATATTTGAGTTACTCACTCCACAGATAATAACCCTTTTCCCACATTTTTTTCAGCTATGTAATTGTTGTGGAGCATGATCTTAGCATTCTTGACTACCTATCAGACTACATATGTTGTCTTTACGGGAGTCCAGGAGCATATGGTGTCGTCACTTTGCCCTCTTCAGTCAGAGAAGGAATCAACATTTTCCTTAATGGTTTTATCCCATCAGAAAATTTGCGTTTCCGTGAGGAGAAACTTACGTTTAGAGTAAGTAAAATTATTGTAGTAGTAGTTCTGAGAGTTGATTTACTTGATGCATGTTCTGAACCTTGTGCGATGTTTATTTGGCTTATCAGGTTACTGAGTCTGATGAGCAGATAGCAGAGGGTGAGACTTACCAAAGCTACCAATATCCTACCATGGTGAAAACAAGATCTGGCTTCAAGCTTTCAGTAATGAAAGGAAGCTTTAACGGTTCCCAAATAGTTGTACTGCTTGGTGAGAATGGTACTGGGAAGACAACATTTATCCGTATGCTGGTACCTCTCCTTGTTCTTCAAATATTTTTTGCAGTTACCGAAAATATATTTTGGAGTCTCCCTCATTATTGATTTTCATCTATGTATCAGGCAAGACAAGTAAAGCCAGATAAAGTGAGCGATGAAGAAGTTGATATACCTGCATATACAATCTCATATAAACGTCAGGAACTGGTACCCAAATTTAGCTCTACCGTGAGAGAGCTGCTACACAAGAAAGTGCCTGGATCTTGTAGTCACGCACAGTTCAGATCTGATGTCATGAAACCACTGAAAATTGAAGAACTCATGGATAGGCAGGTTGCAAATCTTTCTGGCGGGGAGCTACAAAGGGTTGCTCTTTGTCTTTGTCTCGGAAAGGTTAGAGTACACTAGATTACTCGCTACCATTTTTTCCTCAGATTTACTGGTACAAAGTTCTCTTTGGATTGCCACCTGGAAACTTCTGGGGAACACCTTGAAAATAAAAATGTTTTAAATATACTCATGTGCAAAATGTCATTGATACACCATATTTTCACTAACCTCAATGTTCTTAATATTCCCTAATAAATAGCATATTTCTTACTAAGCATCTCACTTTTTGTTTCTATGTGCAGCCTGCTGATATTTACCTCATCGATGAACCAAGTGCCCATCTCGATTCAGAGCAACGCCTTCTTGCAGCAAAGGTCATAAAAAGGTTTATCCTTCATGAAAAGAAAACAGCTTTTGTCGTAGAGCATGATTTTATCATGGCGACATACCTTGCTGACAAGGTTGTGGTTTTTGAGGGAAAACCTTGTGTTGACTGTACTGCAAATGTGCCTGAACCCCTCGCATCTGGGATGAACCGTTTCCTATCAGTTAAGTTCAGTTTTCCTTGCCCCTTCCCTACCACCATTATCTCAAAAGAAAATAGAATATTACTTGAAGTTTCTTGTAAGCATTTGCTGATGACATATCCAAAAGATTACCATACAGTTTGAGAGCCTAGTAATAGTTAGACTACCAGTAGTCTGTGGTACATAGGATGAAGTGATAAATACTAAATATTCTAGATTATTTCAATGGAATTTTGGTGGAATGTTTTTGACAATTTCAATCTCCCTCTGTATGGCAGCATCTCGGTGTCACTTTTAGGACAGATCCAACAACTTACAGGCCTCGAATTAACAAACTAGGATCTACAAAAGACACTGAGCAGAAGGCTGCCGGGTGCCACTACTACCTTGATTATTAACGTAAGAAATATCAACCGTAAGAACTTCTTTCATCATTCATAGTGTCACTATTAAGTCTTTGATACAAGCTTCTGCAGAAAGCTTTCGCCAAGGGCACATCAACTTTTTGCAAAAGCTCCATTGGATGCAAACAGCTCAAATGCTTGCGCTATCGTGTTCAAAAATGCAAGCGCAATTGTAGTGACCAGTGCTATCGGTATGCTTGGATTTGTTCATTATTTTTAACATACACCTACCACTGCTTGTTGTGTACCGGTCAAAACAGTGACTAACCCGTCAACTACTTGTTTCACTTTAAATGACTTATGCGGGCACAGGACATGTTTTGATGCCAGTGGACATGAATACTACAGACCACCAATTAATGTATTGGTGAAGAATTATAACAATTTTGTGTCTGCCAGTGCTCTTGGTATGTCTGTTCTTTTTTTTCAACCATGAATGTTGACTTAATCTGTCAAAACACTAATGCTAGTGTCATTTTGCATGGCTGCTCAATCAGGGCACGTCTCCACACTTGCAGACGCGAATTCCATTGATTGGCAACTCAAACCTTGGCAAAGTAAATAATGGAGGTAATTTTTTTATCATTTTTCTATATTCTTATTTTTGCCAGTTTTGTGGATTTGATAATTTTAGATCAAACCACCCAAGTCCTTTAAAGATCAGAATTTAATCACATTTGGAATATACTGGCATGCTGAATGTTTTGCAGTTTGAACAAGTGCTGAAAGGAAGAATAAATGCATTGTTGAACACTCAAAATAAGACGGATCTGCTCAGAGCCTGCAGTTATATGGAAGTTTGAGTGAATTTCTTGTCAGTTTGAGGCCACTTTGGACAGTTCCATCGTTTAATGCTCAATTATTAGCAGCCTTTAGTGTATCCTCATCCAAACCTTGGGGTGAGTTTTGATTTTTGGGACTTTTTCTGATGTTGCATTGAGCCGTGCACTTATCCAATAGTATTTTTGTTTCTATCAAGCACTTTATTATCCTGTTTGAAATATGAATAAAGGCTAACATGTTATGCGGTTACCTGCCTACGTTTTCAATGCCTTGTTAAGGCTTCGCCTTGTATTACACTTGATGCGGCAAAACTGCAAACGTTGATACATATATGATGGGTTATGTCTATATATATATATTTATTTATCCTTAGTTTTGTAAGCACTAATATTTTCTTCAGGGTTGGGTTCAACATATTAAAAGGTCCATGGTACTGTTGTTTGAACATATTAAACAGTCAGGAACTAATCCAGATATTGTAGCCATTAATTGATTGTTTATATTGTTAGCGATCTGGATCCACATAGTTTTTTTTTTCTGTCATCATTGGTGATTTTCTAATGTAATGTGGGAGATAGCAAATAATAAGCATTGACGCGACGCCAATGCTTGTGAATACCCGATCTCTGTTAGAGACGATGACTTGAGACATACCATGCAGTTTATATATATTGTCCATGAACAATTGATCTACTGAAGCAGCAGTGTATGGATGTGACAATTAGGATTAAAAATGGTTGAACACGGTCGAGGTAGACCCCTTATCATTTTCACTTTTACATTATAACGAAATCAAAATCGTAAAGATCGAAAACGAAAACGAACTTGCGGGATACTACAGTATATCAAAAACGAACTAATTCGAGTGAAAATGTGTCGATAACGATGGGGAAGCGGAACAAAAAACGAAAACACCGATTTGTAGTCCGTAGAACCCAATACAACAAGTTAGCATGTACACATGATGCAAACATAACTACATAAATAATTCAATAATTGTTAATGACCTACAGAGACACAAATGTTGACTGTATTTCATATGTTTAATGATGCCACATTCGGTTCATCATGATCTTGCCATGAGCGCAGAAAAAACATTAATAAATCAGGACAAACTACCAAACCATACTATGTTCCAACAAATATTGCACAAATAATAAAACAAATATTGAATATAATATTTTCCAACAAAAATCTCGGCAGTAGATTATAAACCAAAGCATACTATTTCCCTCACAACCGGACGGGAGCAGTGCCAATGTAGTGCGGCGCCGCAGCAGCAGGTGGCGCCCGGCAGCACAAGACGGCGGCGTGGCAGGAACGGGGGACGGCGTGTCTGGAGCATGCTACTGTTGGCAGGAGCACCCATTTGTGAGCCTATGGTCAGCCGGCGTCGCCCGGTTCGTGTTTGGCACCGTGTATAGTCGACGAAGCTCAGGAAAGCATGTTTTTTTTTTTGAGATTACTTAGGAAAGCATGCTAGTATGGACAACACGCTCCGCGCGAGCATTGGCGATATATGGACAACTATCGTGGGCTTGGTCCAAATTAAAGAGCTACAAATTTGGGCCGAGCCCAGTGGAATGGAATGAAACCCAACCCAAAATTGCTCAGCATCTCCAACCAAGGCCGAAACCTCGCGCCGCCACCAAATCTTCGGGGGACGAAGCGGCGGCGTGTGCGTGGCGGCGAGGAAGGAGGCGGCGGCGCCGGCGGCGAGAGGAGGACAGATGCTCAAGTTCCTTTCCAAGGTGGTGGTGGAGTACTGCCCGCTGGACCCGCGGAAGGCGGCGGCGGTGGAGCTCCTGGCGCAGTGCAACGGCCGCAAGGCCAAGGACTCCAACCCGGCCTGCTCCGTCGAGCTCCGCCGCCTCCCCGGCCCGCCTCCCACCGAGGACCCCAAGTCGCAGCCGCCTCTACCGCCGCCGCGGGTCCTCGTGACCTACCTCAACGGCGCTGAGGACGCCATCGTCGCCGCGGAGGGCGCCACCGCGCAGGGCATCCGGGACCAGATCCTCTCCAGGGGCCGGCTCATCGACACCGAGCAGATGTTCCGCGACGGCGGGGAGAAGTGGCCCGTAGTCATCCCCGAGGAGGAGCTCGGCATGTCGTTCCCTGGCATCAAGGTGCGGCGTTTTCTAGTTCTGTGCCTACTTTTTCATTTCGTCAGACACCTTGCCTGCGTGGGGTGTTGCTTTCTGCTCTTCGTTGGAACGCGGCTAAATCTATTCTGGGAATTGTTGCGTGTTTATGTGCTTTTGTTGGGCAGTTGGATGATTGTGTATTCTGTTGCACGTACTGCCCCTCAATTAATCCAAAACCTTATAAGCATGCTGAATTTGGTAGTTGCCTAGTCTTACTGGGTTTCATGTTTATTGTACTTGGAACTTATAGTATGCCCTGTACATGTTGCCAACATCCCATTTAGCATCACAGTTTAGTTAGCAATAAGTTGGATGAATATTGATTTTTTTTTGACCAATCAGGATGATTATTGCAATTACATAGGATAGTTGTGTAATGGACTATGTTAGGGCAAAATGGTAAATTTAGTATCACCTGGCTTACTATTCAGTACGTCATAGACATTCATGCGGTTGAAGAATTTTGTGTAGAATGTTCATTTTTTATACTTATGTGTAGAAAGTTTGAAGATCATGTTTGGACTGAACTGATTGCATGAGAGGTATCAGATATCTATACATAATTCAGGGAACTTTCTAGTAACATCTGTCTTCTAAGCTTACTTAGCAGCACCCTTAGCAACTACCTGACCTTATGTCTCTGGTTCGCTATTTCGCTGACATATGATAAGCTAAGCAGCACGGATACGGATACGTGTATCGGTATCGAAAGGATACGGATGCGCGGATACGGCAATTTTCCAAACAACCCGATACGTGGATACGTTTGAACTATTTTTTTATTAAAAAGATAACACTGCATATTAAATTGCAGAATAAATATTCAAGTTCACCAAAGAGACATCCAAGGTCTATTACACTAATTTGATAGGATTACACTAATTAGATATTCAAGTTCACCAAACAGACATCCAAAGTTCCTCAATCCAAGTTCACCAAAGAATAACACAATAGTAGGTTCTAATTTAGGAAATTAATAAAAGGCGGTAGCAAACTAATATAGTAGGATTTGGTAAAATCATGAAAGCACTAATTAGCAGCAAATCAAGTATAATCACTAATCAGGATGCACTAATCAGTCTTGCAATCTCGTGCTACTGAACAAGAATAGGGACGTATGGTAGGCGGGCAGATCTGATTCAGTGATTTGGATTGAGGAACAGAGGAATGGAAGGATAGAAACTGAACTAATCACTACCAGACTATAAACCATCAGGTAGCAGGGGCTCGTTGCAGGCTCGCCGTCTCCTCGGAGAGCTCGCCGTTGGAGCCCCGGTGCGCGATGTTGAAGGGCTGCGATGTCTGCAGCAGCGCCCTGTCCGCCCATGCCCCGCCTCCCCCGACCAGCGGCCGCGCCGCGACGCCGCCGCCGGACGCGACAGCCCCCGCCGCCACCAGCACGGCCACGGCCAGTGCAGTAGGCCGGGAGCTCGTCGCCGTCGTGCCGCTGGCGCGCGGGGGCTCGTTGCAGGCTTGCGGGCGGAGGCGCGGAGCAGCTCGTCACCGACGTGCGCGGTAGCTCGTCGCCGGCGCCCGGCGTCCACGACCGGCGGCCGACTGCGCTCCTCCCTCATGTGGCTGCTGCTGTGGAGTGCGGATACGGTAGAAGTCGAAAGGCGGCCGTGGGGAATTTACCGTGGGGGCTGAGGGAAGGCCGGCTGCCTGGCTGGAAATCTAGAAAAGTTGGGCCGTGGGCCGTATCTAGCTGCCAATACGTATCCAAAGTCTAGTTTCGCGGCCCATTAGTCGCCCAGTAAGCGGACACGGGTCGGAAACGTTTCCCGGCGTATCCTTGCCGTATCCGTGTCCGAAACGCACCGGATACGGGATACGTGACGTTGGTGCCGTATCTGTGTTTCGTAGATGATAAGGCTGTCAAGGGAATCATGCACCAGTTTTGCCTTTTTCTTGCTCCGTGTAACAGCTCATCAGCCTTTTGGTTTGCCCTGTAATGCTTTTTTCCCACTTCCGAGTGTGTCTTGATTTGATGGAAGGTGTCACAGTATTATGTTCTTTGTTTCTTTTCTTGTCCTGGATGTTGCTTAAACATTCTTTTCACATCTTTCGAAGGAAACCAGGGAAACTTTTATGATTAGGCCTATGTATTTGATTTGTAAAATTGACATATGACCTTTCATGCACATTTTAGGATCACTTCCTATTACCTTTTCTTGATGATTCAAAGCTAGATTACAGTTGAAATGTACCTGCTCTTCCTTTTGTTTGCCAAAACTTTGTTTGCAAACAACATTGGGTAATATTCTGAGATTTTTTACTGTTTCATTGCAACGAAAACTTCCAAGAATGCAGATTTGATAGATTGCTGAAGTACAATTACTCTTCAGGGTTGTGTTTTTAGCACTACTGTTCAGGGTTATTAACGTGCAGCCCAGAAAGTATTGGCCTTCAAACTAGTTTGATGTTCTGGAATTATTGTACACAAATCCTTTTAGAAATATTACACACATGATGCATATGTCTTAACTATATCATTTCATTGTAGGTTTATATAGTATTAATAAGGTCATAAACGTGCTTTTTAGCTAAAGTTACTTACTCCTAGAGTCTAAGGATCTAGTAGGAGCTGCTTGAATTTAAAATTTTGCACTTAAATGCATACAAATAGAGCATGCGTTTGTTGTTGTTATATTAGTCTGTTAGGAGGCTCCTGAGATAATGGTATGCAGCTATGTGGAAGAACGTTCTTATAATGCACTCTTTGTACAAAAATTTACTGCTGTGTGATTATTCTTTATGCATCCAATCAATCAATAGCGAATGATTGCGCATTCATCATTATATGATCAGTTATATGAAGGGAAAGGTGGCAGAGGGGTGGGAGAGATGGCCTGCGCCAGAGATGGAAACGGCCATGGCACCGGCCATGCAGATCATGTGGTAGCTGTATCAATACTCAATAGAGGTGGTTTTTCGTGAAATCAAGGATACCAGAGTGAAGAGGAGGGAGTCTGTCGATTTTGCTAACCTCCAATGCGAGTTGGTGGTCCGGTGGTGAGTAATTGGTGGAAGAGTGGAGCAACTATCCTGGAAGGAGAGTGAGGCAACAAGGGGAACTAAGTGTTGCAGCAGCCGTTGAGAGACTGGGTATGTACAGGAATAATCAAGTTGGATTGAAGGGATATGGGGCTTATTAGGGTAAGTGGTGGGCTGCCTGGGCCATAGAACAGCAGGCCGATGGCCTGTATCTTTCTAATTTCCTTTCCTTTCTTTTATCTTTATTAAACATGTGAATATCATAGTTTTAAAGGCGTCGCCTAGGCATTCTGGCGAACTCAGCTCGCCTTGAGGAACAGTTACACCTTGTCGCCTACTCCCTCTGTCCCGTTTTGTTTGTCGTTGGGAATCTGTGCTGCTCTCTCATTCCCGGTTCCCGAGCGACTAACATTTAGGGACAGAGGGAGTAGGCGATAAGGCATTCCCAGAATTCTTGGGTCGCCTTATCGCCTTTGAATCCATGGTGAATATGTGTTCCTTCAGCTTGGGGTTGGCCACAAACATATCAATTTGGATGATTACACAACAATAAATGATTGCACAATAGAATATCTTATATGAATTTCTATTTTTCATTTCATAAATCTAAAACTAATATATATTATGTCAATTTTGTGAATTTTATAAAATGATTACACACTAGAATATCTTATGTGAATTTGTATGCTCTGTGTTGCATTCTTTATGATTGTCTGATTGTGTGCTGCCTTGATTACATGGTTAAAGCCCATCATTTTGGTCTTCATTTGTGCTGGTAGCCAAGTACCTCTTGATCTTGCATCTAACAGCAAAAAAAAACACAATTGTTTAATCGTGTTTAGCCTACATTAACATTGGTCTCTATACAAGGGAATTTGTACTATTTTGATCAGACTGTATGTACCCCCAATGTATCAGCTTGTTCTGCTGCCAATTCATGCTGCACCTAAAGGGCCAAAACCAATATTACCAATCTACTCCATCTCTTCAATCGTTTCTCCATCTAAGCCACCCAACCGCCAAGCCAGTCCATGGTAATTCAGTTGAACTACTAAAATTTTTGGGGCACTGTTGCCATGGTAATTCAGTTGAACTACTAAAACTTTAGTTAACATGTGACTTTCTTTCCTGATATTTGTTAAAAAAATTGTTAATGTCAAACTAAGACAACTGCAGTGTGCATTCTTTATCATTGTGTTCCCAAAGTTTGTTTTCATGACAAAACTTCTGTTGTACTATTCCGTCATCTGTACTGTGAATGAAATGCCCGATAGACATAGCTTGCTGTGTGTTCAGAATTTTTTTTGGGCCATGTTTGGTTATGTTCTTAGTTCTGATGAGTTTACTCTTTGTTTTTGTTGACAGCCAAGGAAAGCCGAGGATAAGCCCCAGGCATAGCTTCCAAGTCAGTCTCTCTGATGTAGGTTTTGAGCATTTGTACCCCCAGAAACAATTCCCATCATTTCCGGGAAAATTTCTCTGCTCCATGCCACTTGGATTCTGTGTTTCCAGGATTGTCGACTAGGTCTGGTCCATATTTGTCCTGTTCCCAACTTGGAGGTATACTTCGAATTGGTGCCTTGTACTAATATAATACCATTGTAGCTCTTGTTGCAGTATGCTGTGAACAAATTTCCTTAGAATAAGCTACGCCGTACTATCATAGTGTTGAAGTAAAATTCATTGCTCCGTCGCCACATGTTGAGCTGTTAAGAGTTACTGAGGATTACTCCCACCGTTCTAGTTTGTAAGGCGCACATGCATATTAATATTCAAACTTTACAATCTGGGCTAGGACCGCAACCAATATCGGATTACATGTTACTGCATTTCATGCAAGGAATGATTAATTGATCAGTTCATTCGATATAATACGGAGGAAAAATATCGTTGATGTGGTTCCTATGCATGCCTGTTAGTCTAATACTTCCTCCATTCCAGTTGTAGGTGGTTTTGACATTTCTACATACATTATCTTGCTATGTACGTAGACATATGTCTAGATACATAGCAAAACTATGTATCTATAAAAGCCATAATGACCTACAATTTGGAATAGATGGAGTAGAAAATTAACTCATTATGTAAGTGAACCCTTTGAAAGTTGTGATGAATAAAATTATAAGCTAGTAGACAATTATGTAGAAAGCCAGTCTCAGTGGGGATTTCATTTTTGTGTTTTCAAGAATGACACATAAGCATGTAGACAATTAATTTATGGATGAAATGGATCATGCAATGCATTGTTTCATTTTGATGTTTCATAGGCAATGCATGCAAGATACAAACTAGTTGGAAACCGTGTATACAGAGTTTCATTTAGATGAAACCCATTTCATCTCTCTCCTCATTAACTCTCTGCCACATCATCTGAAATGCTGAGTTGGTATCCTATTTAATGTGCATGAAACTTTACGAGGGGCTGGCCTAAGAGTCATATGAGCAGAGTCACATGCACTGATACATACGCCTGCCGCACTCTTTCACATACAAAAATTTATTGCAAACAGATACGTCTAACGCATTAGGCACCGGCAAGGGTGTTTAGTTCGAGTGTCCGTGATGGACCATCTGATCCTAACTCCGAAAGTAATCATCTTGTCTGGTTCGAGGGGTTAATCCATCATCACCGCATTGCTAAATCACGAAAATGCATTGGATGACTGACCCTGTGATAGACCACTCCGTTCTAAATGAATTGATTTCTCAAACCAACCACCATAACAATCCATGAACTATTTTTTATGTAACATCAAAATCACACGTGTCTGTCCGTGACCATGTCAGTAGCTGACATCAAACAAAGAACACTGATTAGCAAAAGGACCAAGTGGTTGGAGTGCAGGAAGCACTTTGGAATTTTTGCAGACAAACACTGGATTGACAGAAGTAGGCAAGGTATAATTAAACTTATGAAAATAGGATATATAAGCATATCTATACTGCAACCAAGTGACATATACGTACCGCCAATCCCCTCTGTTAATGGGCTGCTTTATTTCCTTCAACTTTGGGCAGCTTCTAATGAGTACTTTGCTTATGTTTGCAATTGCTTCTAGTCCACCAATAGATACAAGGTCTGGAATAAACTGAATCCTCAATTCCCCCAGCGATTTGAGTTTACTGCTCCAAAAATCGCCAGGAATGGACACTATGCCTTGGCACTTCTCCATATCTAGTGATTCAAGGGAGCTTAGGTTCTGCAGGCATCTGGGAAAGCAGGCAGACAAATCCCCACAATTGCATAAGTGGAGCTTTTGGAGGGATGGTGGTAACAAATTCCACTTTGCCAGAGACATGGACACCCAGAAATCTCCAAATTCTTCAGAACACAAAAAACCGCAAATATTTCAGCAGACAGGTGCAGCGACTGGCAAGAGGAAATTTTAATACTCTCGATGGCAGGTAGACATTCATGTGTTAGCAGGTCATCAAGACTTTCCAGCTTGCTGCAGGCTGAAATAGTTAGGCGAGTGAGTAACCGGAATTTCCCAGTGCTGCGTCTGGCTCTGGCCCAGCCACGGGAAAGGTCGGTGGATATGTGTCCAGATTCCTTAATTGACCTCAGATCTGCGACAGTCTTTGATCATTAGCTCCTGTAGTACTGGAAGACTCCACTTTTCTAGTTCGATTGCTTCCAGATGGTAATTGATAACTCCAAGCTGGTGAGGCATTTGCATTCGATAATCTCTCCGAGATACCCAGAATTATCCAGCACAAGCTTCTTTAGTGACGGGACAATCAGACGACGTGACTTGATATTTGGACAATTCCACATAATCAGTTCTTCGAGGAAATGCAAAGCTCCAAACCTTTCAGTCGGCACCAGTTCGACATTGTTGCAATCTACAATTTCTGTCTTTTTTATGGCAGGTATATAATCTGGTTGTAGACATTGTTCCAGGCTAGATAAGTTTTGGCAACCTCGAACTTCTGTGTCAATCAGGGATGAGAAAGTGCTGCTACCAGTGCTGTCAGTATCTGCTTGCGAATTCCTAGAAAATGATAGGCTCTCCAATTTGTAGCAATGGCAAAATATAAGTGATTTTAAGATTGGCAAGTTTTGTGGATGAAACCCGCTTGGAAGAAATTCATTTGGATAGCTTTGAATATAAATTGATTTTTCTTCTGTTCATCAGTTGCAGGTTCGCGAACATACACTGCTTTCTCTGGACGAAGGAGATTGATATCTGAATGTTTCAAATCTTTGTAGATTAATCAACCGACCAAATCCACTAGGAATTATATCAATCTTCCATTTCCTAGCATATAATAGTTCCAGATTATAGAGGCAGCATAGTCCTGTAGGAAGGCTCTGTAAAGGCAAGAGCCATAGATTTTATTGTACCGTAGATTCTTCATGTTGCTAATACTCTCTGGCAACCCCCTTAGAGATAGAGGCACAAAAGATGACACGCATGCAGAAAAGTTTAGTACACCATTTCTCTATAACAGGACTGCCATCCTTACTCTTTAAAGACATGTTGCAAAGTAGGGTGCGCAATTTTGTATGCTTGCATAGCCAACAAGTCAGTACACTTAACATCCCTGCTTTTCAGTACTGATAGATGGCGAACATTCTTAGGAACTCTCTGAAAATCACTTTATCTTTTATGACGAAGCATTGGTCGTTTTAAACTAGTTGTGCCATGTCATGTATCAAGTCATGTATTACATATTTACCACGAAGCTTTTGGAAGAAAGACCTATTTACGAGGTCTAGAAAGTACTGAGAGCCAATATCTTGAAGTGGAATGTTGCCTTGTGGTTCCACAAAACCTTCGGCTACCCAAATTTCAGCCAAATCAGTCTTTTCAAAATTGTGATCTTTGGGGTACACAGCACAAAATGAGAAGCATCTCTTCAAATGGAATGGTAAATACATGTAGCTCAACCGAAGAGCTGGCATGATCTCAGTCTTCTCCTGGTCAAGCTCCCACAATTCACTCTTTAGTATATTACTAGGTAAGTGCCCGTGCGTTGCTACGGATATGAAACATGGAGCAAAGATAAATAGATCAAACGAAAATTTAATTTTGACAGCTGTAGGATCGCACCGAAGTCCATAAAAGCAACCAAACCACATGCAAATAAAGCAATAGCCAAGTGGCCATTTGCGCTTGCCGGTGTTTGAGCTAGGACAACCTGACAGACAATTAGCTTACCTTGCTTAGTTCTACCAGTTTGAAGGTCGTTGTAAGCATGTGCACGATCTATGGTGTTATATAAAGGCATTGGCACCACACCACATGTACTGGGTTCAGTAGATGCATCACATTCTAGTTATCTATCACGACGGACTGTTAGTGAGATATACTTTCGGAAGATGATGGCCATGGCGGACTCCCACCGCGCCCTTGATGAGACAATTCGAGATCGAGAAGTTCACCCACATGCACGTTCATCTTCAGCGGTTGCGCTCGTTCCCGACGTTCCAGGAGGCTCGCAATGACCTCCTCCTTGAGGAGATCACCATGGCCGCCACGCCGTGCACCACCCTCGTCGCTACTTCTCCGACCGCCATCCACTGCCGCCCCACGACGTCCTACTCGCCCAATGGCTCCTGACATTATTCAGAACCTTGTTTCTGTTTGCCGCTTTACCATAGATAACAAATGTTCTATCTAATTTGACCCCCTTGTCCACTCTGTGAAGGATTTCCGTTCCAGGAACATAATCATCAGGTGTCATGCCCTTGCGTTGCTCGGAGAATAAAAGGAAAGCATACCTACCGATCAATGAGTAACCCAAAATCATGTTAATCTGTGCTGCATCAATGCCATGGCAATATGTGCAGAATTATATGGCCTTATCGTCAAAACTAAAGGACACTAACAATGAGAACACGTCCTTGAGAGCAACTTTCACTGCTGTTACTAATTTCTAGACCAGACCTGCTAACAGCATCGGCTAACTCTGATGATCGCTAACTAAATGACTGACACTGTTGAAACTCTAAACATAACTGAAACAAACACAAAGGACTGGAGCTCTAAACTTAATTGAAACGAACACAAAGAACTCCAAAATATACTTCCATCAAGTATATCAGCATTAAGATATAGCAATGAGTTGCTGTCCAGGAACTGTTTACAAGCTCAACTTTAACCAATGATGCCAACCTGACGGGTTCGCAGCATGGTTCGCAGAATGTTCCAATACATTGATCATAGCGCTTCAGTCCTTCAAAATAAAACAAAATTACCACTTAAAAATCCATTATGATGACATAACGAAAACTTATGCGAGAAAGTGAAAATATACAAAATCTAATTAATTTCCAAAAAATAATACGCAAAAAAATATATAAACAATATTTAGGCATCCAATAATGTGAATGTATGGTTAAATATCAACATTTTTTTAAAACCAAAGCATTAATCACAGACTTGTTCTAACTCACTATCACCATAACATTCTTACAAATCCTTGCTCTGATGAACACAACTTGTTCCAACTTGTCCTTGGTTCTTTGCTGCCAAGCCCCAACTTCCATGGCCAACTGCTTAATTTGGTAAGCAAGTTCAAGGTTTCTTTTGTTAACGGTCTTCACTTCAGCCACGTTAGCATGTATTTTACGGTATATTGTCCTCAACGGAGGTCAGTGCCTCAAATTGTTTTACGTGGACTTTCTCCATGACAGATTATGAAAAATATATGGTGCATTAGGTTCCAGCACTAAAAAACACTAAACAGAAAATGAAAATATAATATGGCCCAACACATGCAGATGCCAAACCATAAAGTTGGTTGGTCTAAGACAAAATTGAACAAGGTCAAAAGACTGAGGAAAGATGTGACACTTACCCTCAAAACATGCCTGATTTGAAAGAAATGTCCCTTTAGCTCCTTAACTTTCTTACAAGCCAGACATATTATCATTCTAGGGCGCCAAAGATATTGGATCTGCTCCAGAAAGCCCAATGTGTTACTTTTGTTAATAAAAAAGATGGAACATTACTCGCCGCCGCCGCGCCGCCTAGGCCTCCGCCACCCGCGCATCCTCCGTTCCGCCGCTGCCCGAGCGGCCCGCCGGCAAAGCCGCGCAGCCGCAGTGACGGCGGCGGCGGGGCCCTCCTCCCTCGCCGCAGATCTGGAGTAGGTTTCGCCGGCCGTCCCTCCCCGTCAGCTCGCTTGCGCCGGGGCTCCGGCTCCGCTCCCGGGCGGTCAAGGCCCTGCGCATCCCCTCCTCTACTGGCAAGGGAGGCCGGGATTGGTGGGGACCCCTGCTCAGGGCGGTGGAGGCGGCCCTGGCGGATCCCGCGGGGGGGCGGCGCCGCCGCGGCTCCGGTGCGTCGTCACCGGTCGTCAAGTCGGGCCGGCAAACTTTCTCCTTCGTCTCCGGTGCCGGCCGGGCTTCGTGTCTGCTGTGGTAGGACCCGGCGGCTGCCTGTTGCCGCTGCTGGATCTCGCCCGGTTGCGGGCCTGTGTTGCCGGTCGTGCTCCGCCTTCCACCGGCCTGGGCTGTGGGAGGAGGAGGGGGAGCCCACTCATCCGGGTGCCTCCGAGGTGGCCGGATTTGGATCGTGGCACGCGGGTCGGCGAGCGCGCGGCCGACGCGGCGTGATGCCAGCGGAGCGCGCGGGGGACGGCCGGTGGGCCAGACTCAACGCCTGCATCGCTCTGCGTCACCCCTACGGGGGCAATTTGGGCGGATTTCGCTAGCTGTCGTTGTAACGCCCGTGTTTTTAATCTCTGGAAAATCACCTAAATAATACACACGGTGAAAACATTTTCAAATCTTTTTACTGCCGAGCTCTGTTTTTACCACCGACACCGCCCGTGTCGTTTCCGACCCGCTGTCCCCCTTCCCTGTTCCACCTTGCCATCACCGCCCCGCTCCTGTCTTTTCCCGCGTCGCCCGCTCTCGGGTCGACCGCCGGGCCTTGAAGGTCGTTGTAAGCATGTGCACGATCTATGGTGTTATATAAAGGCATTGGCACCATATCACATGTACTGGGTTCAGTAGATGCATCACATTCTAGTTATCTATCACGACGGACTGTTAGTGAGATATACTTTCGGAAGATGATGGCCATGGCGGACTCCCACCGCGCCCTTGATGAGACAATTCGAGATCGAGAAGTTCACCCACATGCACGTTCATCTTCAGCGGTTGCGCTCGTTCCCGACGTTCCAGGAGGCTCGCAATGACCTCCTCCTTGAGGAGATCACCATGGCCGCCACGCCGTGCACCACCCTCGTCGCTACTTCTCCGACCGCCATCCACTGCCGCCCCCACGACGTCCTACTCGCCCAATGGCTCCTGACATTATTCAGAACCTTGTTTCTGTTTGCCGCTTTACCATAGATAACAAATGTTCTATCTAATTTGACCCCCTTGTCCACTCTGTGAAGGATTTCCGTTCCAGGAACATAATCATCAGGTGTCATGCCCTTGCGTTGCTCGGAGAATAAAAGGAAAGCATACCTACCGATCAATGAGTAACCCAAAATCATGTTAATCTGTGCTGCATCAATGCCATGGCAATATGTGCAGAATTATATGGCCTTATCGTCAAAACTAAAGGACACTAACAATGAGAACACGTCCTTGAGAGCAACTTTCACTGCTGTTACTAATTTCTAGACCAGACCTGCTAACAGCATCGGCTAACTCTGATGATCGCTAACTAAATGACTGACACTGTTGAAACTCTAAACATAACTGAAACAAACACAAAGGACTGGAGCTCTAAACTTAATTGAAACGAACACAAAGAACTCCAAAATATACTTCCATCAAGTATATCAGCATTAAGATATAGCAATGAGTTGCTGTCCAGGAACTGTTTACAAGCTCAACTTTAACCAATGATGCCAACCTGACGGGTTCGCAGCATGGTTCGCAGAATGTTCCAATACATTGATCATAGCGCTTCAGTCCTTCAAAATAAAACAAAATTACCACTTAAAAATCCATTATGATGACATAACGAAAACTTATGCGAGAAAGTGAAAATATACAAAATCTAATTAATTTCCAAAAGATAATACACAAAAAAAATATATAAACAATATTTAGGCATCCAATAATGTGAATGTATGGTTAAATATCAACATTTTTTTAAAACCAAAGCATTAATCACAGACTTGTTCTAACTCACTATCACCATAACATTCTTACAAATCCTTGCTCTGATGAACACAGACTTGTTCCAACTTGTCCTTGGTTCTTTGCTGCCAAGCCCCAACTTCCATGGCCAACTGCTTAATTTGGTAAGCAAGTTCAAGGTTTCTTTTGTTAACGGTCTTCACTTCAGCCACGTTAGCATGTATTTTACGGTATATTGTCCTCAACGGAGGTCAGTGCCTCAAATTGTTTTACGTGGACTTTCTCCATGACAGATTATGAAAAATATATGGTGCATTAGGTTCCAGCACTAAAAAAAAGAAGGCAGTTGGTCCAGGGTCAGAAAAACTCGA
>OAMR01000024.1:899305-946336 GCA_900205405.1 Echinochloa crus-galli | reverse complement strand
TTATGGCTTAGTAAAATATGTAAATATTCTGCAAGCGTGTGCCAGGCTTTGGCACACGGCAAAGTGGCCATTTGTTTTCTTGTATAATTTCTCCGGTGATGTATATGGTACCCAACAAACATCACAGACATTTATAATATCACATGCAGTTTATAATATCACAATATGCATCACATGCAGTTTATATAGTCCAAGTAATCCACAAATGCAAATAAAATCGTTCGTCCACAACCACAAGCCATTCAAATCCATACAAATCCACATGCAAATAAAACCGCACGTCCATAGAATTCCAAATGCAAATAAAGTCGTACAAATCCACGTGCCACGTAAAGAAAGACCATACAACTCACTGGGCCGGCAGCGGCTGCGACCACGGCCCCAGCCACTAAGGAGGCTGTGAAGGCCACTAAGGCTAAGACGGCCAAGGCGGCCACTAAGGCGACATGTTTGGATTGACTGGCCCATCATTGGATGTTGTCGATTGATTCTACACATAGGTGAAGAGATTACATGTGTTAAGCTTTATCCTATGTTCATAGTCATTGTAGTACCCAAGGTCATTAGTTCTAAGTCATTGTAGCTCTATCCAGCATTGAAAGTTCTAAGTCACTATGAGAAATGAAAATACAAGGTTGTCACTTTATCCTCGGTTCTTAGTCATCGTAGTTGTATTCTAGGTCATTGAAAGTGCTAAGAAATGAAACTGCAAGGTTGTCACTTTATCTGAAGTTCTTACTCATTGCAGTTGTGTCCTACGATCCGTGATCTATAACTGCTGCTGTTCCTGTTTTTCGGGTAAACGAGTTTTTGTATGTGCTAGCGTAGCCTCCTCGTTGCCCTTCAAGGGGGGGGGGCATCCAGGGCAAAGCTTCTCTGCCACTCTGCTAGCCATCTTATCTTATCTTACTATTACTAATTGGAGGCTCCTTTTGATGGCTCCACGTTAATTCTAACCAGAAGCGCTAGAAAAAAGATAAATCATAGAAACTCTCATAATAATCAGAAACATCTGGCCATCGATCCAATAGTCTCAATATCAATAGCCATAGGATCTAATTTACTTCTTAATTACCCACTTTTGCAATTATGAAAAATATCTCCATGTAACCCCTTAAATTTGCATCTAAATTACCCACTTTTGCCACAGTGGAAAAAAATCAACCTTATGGTGGAAATTCTAATCGGGAGAAAAAACAATCTAAAGGAGGTCTTCCTCATCCGCATCTCATCTTAGCTTTTATTTGTCTCTTTTGCATGGTAGCCCTAGTCCGCCTCAACTATCCTTCTCTTTGTGTCTATCTTTGTTCCTTTGTTCTAGCGTGTAAGCTTTGGATGCCACAATAGTCAGATCCCGGCTGGAAGTAGGCCGGAAGCATGCCAGATCATTTATCAACGCAAGCTTAAAGATCCGGATGGGAAACCACGGCTAAATCCAGTTCATCGCGATGAAGATGCATGCGACACTTAATGCTCCCTGTGCTATTGACATTTCACCCGCATGATAATCAGAACCATGCAGCTGCGTGCATCTAGCATCATGCCTCACTTAGCAGCGGAGGGCGCACACGAATTGATATCCCAATGCTTCAAATCTTTGTAGATTCATCAACCGACCAAATCCACTAGGAATTATATCAATCTCTCATTTCCTAGCATATAATAGCTGCAGATTATAGAGGCAACATAGTCCTGTAGGAAGGCACTTGAAAAGGCAAGACTCACAGATTTTAATGTACCCCGTAGATGCTTCATGTCGCTAATACTCTCTGACAACCCCCGCTTAGAGATAGAGGCACAAAAGATGACACGCATGCACAAAAGTTCAGTACACCATTTCTCCATAACAGCACTACCATCCTTATACTCTTTAAAGACATGTTGCAAAGTAGGGTGCACAATTTTGTATGCGCGCATAGCCTCAACAAGTAGGCACACTTAACATCCTTGCTTTTCAGTACTGATAGATGGCGAACATTCTTAGGAACTCTCTGAATATCACTTGTATCTTTTATGACGAAGCATTGATCCTTTGAAACTAGTTGTGCCATGTCATGTATCAAGTCATGTATTACATATTTACCATGAAGGTTTTGGAAGAAAGACCTGTTTATGAGGTCTAGAAAGTACCGAGAAAAGTGACAAAGGCCGCATATGCCCCCCCCCCCCCCCCCCCCACCTCTCTGTCTTCTGATGCACTCTCAAGCGCCACGATTCACCGTCAGATATCTAAGGGCATGTACAGCCTTTAGACAGCAACCCGTCTGTAGAACCTCGAACTGTGCATACAGACAGATGTATAGACAGATCATACTGCCCATAGACAGGGAGGCTGTCTCTAAGCTGTTTAATGCTTTGCATGGAGTTTAGATCAACTACAAATGCATTTGTGTACACTATTGTGTGGCTATTTGATTGCATAATATCAAGCATTAATAATAGAAGCATCTTCAGGAATGAGTTAAACATTTCTTCTCCAAAACTATAATCATTCTATCTATGTCGTTTTACTCTGTCTTCCACTCTCATTTTCACTCGCAACCATATCCATTAGCTCACCGCTTTCTCCGAGAGAACAACCTGCAATCTGATTTCTTCCTGCTCTCATTTTCTCTACACTACCGGCGCTCGCTCCTCCACCAAGCTTGTCGGAGAGGGCCATCCTCTGCTCCCTCGCCAGCTCAAGGTTGCTGCTCTGCGCCGGTGCCCCTCATCTGCTCCCGCGTCGTCTTCCTTCCTCCCTCCCTTCTCCATCCTTCTTTCCCCTGCGGGCGGCAGGAGCAGCGCATGGCGGCGGGGCCATGGCGGCCTCCTCCTCCCCGCCGCGGCCATGGAGGCCTCCTCGAGGCCGGATCCGTCGGCGGGGTCGAGGCCCGAGCGAGGAGGCGCAACGGACAGGGCCATGGTGGCCTCCTCCTCCCAGCCCGGCCATGGAGGCCTCCTCCTCAGCGGCGGCGTGGTGGGGTGCGGAGGCAGAGGAGGGCTCGCGTGGCTGCGGAGCTCTTGCGCCCGCCCCAAGCTCTCCCCGCCCACGCCGGCCACCGGCCGGAGCCCGCGCTCTCGCCTGCGGCTCCCGGCTGCTGGTGCCCAGCGCCCGGCGGCGAAGGATGAGGGGCAGCAGCGCGCCGGCTCCAGCGGAGGATGAGGGGCAGCGGCAGCCTCCCTCACTTGGCCGCGGTGGAGCAGAGCAGAAGCCCCTCTTCGGCGTCCTGGAGCTGTCTCTTAGGGAGGGAGCGCAGCGCGATTTGGAGGGGGAGGCAGAGCGGGTCCCGCCGGCGACGGCGCCTGGCGACGGGCGTCGTACAACGCGGCGGCTCGGCGGCGACTGAGCTTGGGGGAACGGGACAAGGCCGTCGCTCCGTCTAGCGACGCCGAGCCCGTCGCTGCGCTCCCTCGGGGATTTTTTCGCAAAAGTGCCGCTGTAGCGACGGGCGCTAGCGACGGGCTGTACATGCCCTAACAGAGGCTGACGGCCAAAATGTTTCCACGTGGTGGGCCCATGAAAAACTATCCTTTCCACCGCTCTCCCTTGTCCTCATCCCCTTCTCCCAAGTCCCAATCTCCCTCGGATCAGGATTCAGGGTAAGTCACGTTGTGACTGGCGGCCTTCTATCCACCATCCAAAACTAATCCAACGGAGGAACAATATTATTCTTTTTTTTTCTCCAAGAAACTCACGTCATTCATCCAGATACGCGGGAACGGAGACCTTGGGCGCGCGCCGAAGGCCTGCTTCCCGCGCCGCGCCGCCGTTGGCGCTGCTCTGCCTTGCGCGCCCTCCGCCTTGCGCCGCTCGAAAGAGTTGGTCGGCGGCGGCGGAGTCCGTCTGCACCACCCGGAGGAGGGGGCAGGACTGCTGTGGAGGCTTGGCGCGGCTTCTTCCGCCGTCCGCTCGCGGAGAAGCATGGCTACGCGCCAAGTTCTGGCCGGCCGACCCCGGCAACGGCAAGTACTCCGTATGTGTTTGTGCCCGTATTTTCGTACACGTTTTTCAAGATCCTAATTAAGCTGCTAGCGTTATAGCTTAGCTCACCCATGTGCTAGCATTCTTGTGAAAGCTCCGCGTTTCGATTTTCCTCCTTTTAGGAAGAGTAGGTTTGATTGAACTATATATGCAACGTTTGAGATTAACTTTTTATTCCTTTTTAGCATGTTATATGGATTAAGTTGAACTCCAAAATTTGGATATTACAATTGTTCATTTGATTATGTACTTAATGAGCCCAAATTTCCATCCTTCTAGATAGACCTTTTATGTTCGATGTTTACAAATTCGAAGTACTGTCAGAGGGGATGTCACAATTTCTTTTTTTTAACGAACAACATTCGACGAGTGCATTTCTATTAATATAGCAGAAAAAATACAAGACTATAGCCCTGAGAGGCCATAGGCAGGAAACAGAAAAGAAAAAGAAACAAACAACAACTATCCCGGTTGGATTGGGACATCAATACGGGTTACCGCTCGCCTACACTCGCTGGCCGGTTGGATTGGGACATCAATACGGCCACTCACTACACACGACGACAGAGGGGACAAGCACAGACGCAGCTTCCACTTACAACCGCCCACCTACGGGTATCGAAACCTCTGAAGCGATCTGACGCCGATAAAGAAGCCGCAGGGGCAGACACCACGACACCTAGAGGGCCACCGCCATGCAGGACCCACTGCCGCCGTGTTGCTGCGCCCAAACCAACCGCCCGATGGCATAACACCACCGAGTCCGAAGCAATCTCAACGCGCGGGGGCCTCGCCACTTCCGCCGTCTCTCGCGTGCGCGGGGACCCAACCCGCAACTTAGCACGCCTCGCTCTCGTGCGCGGGGGCCTCAACCCCGCCACACGGCTCTACGCTCCGAACTTGTCTCAAGGATTGCCATCGAGGAAGTAAGAAGGGGCACCCCACCCCCAGGGACTATCTCAAACCTCCAGACCGCCGCCGTGGCTCGAATCATCACGTTGCTTTCCCCCTCGTACAAGACACCACCATCGGGTCGGAAGGCTGAAGATGTCGCCTGCGCCGTCTTCCGACGTTGCACCGCACCAGGAGAGTTCAGCTGTGCTGAACATCTCACCGCGATCCGCTGCAGGCCAAGTCGTCACCGGTTTCTGTTGCCACAAGCGCCGTCCTTCAACGCTGCACGCGTTCGCCGTAGAAGACCAACACCACTGCTGCGATCGTCCAAGCCGGAGGACGCCGCTTTCGAAGTACCAAGCCATGCTGCCGCTGAGCTGTGTCTCCCTGCCGCCGTCTTCACACTGGCGCCGAATCGCCGGCCGCCGCCACCGCGGCCTCTGCCGCACCACCGTGCGCGCCGCCTCGCTGGCCCTCTCCCTGGGCCACGCCATTTCCTGCAAGCCGCCCGCCACCAATACGCAAGCTCACCGGCCGCCAACCACCTGGCCCACGCGTCCGCCGTGCGCATGTGGCCGCCGCTGCCGCCACCCTACAGACCGCTCCTACGTGCCGGCCTCCAGAAGCCACGCCGATGCCGGCGCCCCACAGGCCCGGCTGCCGCAGACACGTTGCACACGTCGGCATGCCTGCGCGCTAGCCTTAGGTTCCGCCCGAGCCGCCCGTGGGGGTGACGCGGGGGATGGGCACTTGGTTTTGTGTATATGTGAACCCGTGTTGGGAAGGCACAATTTCAGTCTGTAGCCAATAACGAGATACCACAAGTTGGTTTGAGGTTCAAAAGTTCAGATGAGGCTTGGTTGTTTTGGGTGGCATATGGGGGTCATGCAGGCTTCGATGTGAGGAAAAGATATACAAATTTAAACAAATATGATGTGTAGGTGACATCATGTAGGTTTGTGGAGAATGGCAGGAACAACAATGAGGGCCATCGAAAAAAGGAGCAAAGGTATGCCAAATACGATATCAATATCTCACATGCTTTTGGCATTGTCCTAAACTAATTAGTTCAATTGTCTGTAGAAACAAAAGAGGAATGACAATGAAAAGACTCAAGTAGAAGGGGATAATGATTGCAGCAACAAAGGAGGAATTGTCCAGGGTCAAGAAAATAATGCCATTGCAAGTTTTACTCAGTTCTTGACAACTCCAATCAGTGTTCATGATAATCATCTGGACCAAGATTTCTTCTAGTATATGTAACTTGGTCTATTGGTGGATAATATTTTGGATAGGGCTAACTATAGTCTTTTCTCTTTTGTGGCCTAAATGTACAAGTGAAAATGGCCAATAGTTGTTCACTGGTAGCAGTCACCTATTGGTGGATAATATTTTGGATAGGGCTAACTATAGTCTTTTCTCTTTTGTGGCCTAAATGTACAAGTGAAAATGGCCAATAGTTGTTCACTGGTAGCAGTCACACTACTGTAATTGTTAATATACTAGGTAAATGCCCGTGCGTTGCTACGGGTATGATATATGGAGCAAAGATAAATAGATCACATGAAAAATATAAATTTAACGACTGCAGGGTCGCATCGAAGTCCATAAAAGCGTAGTATATGCTATCTATTCATTTATATATATATTGCAATATATCAATTGAACGGTGACGGTGCCACTAAATATCAATTTATATTTTTCATAAATTTCATTTAAATAGACCTGATTATATTTCAATGGCACATCTAAATATCTAATACATGTACTAATGATAGTGTTATTGAAATTCTAGATCCATAAAGTCCTAAGATCTATCTAGGATTTGCATAAAAAATCTATCTAGAATTTGATGGAACAGTTGGACCAAACCAAATGGGTGTGCGCATATATATATCATAGACCAAAGGTTGTACTTCATTTTGCATTAATGAATCTGTAACGTTGCCACGGACGATGTAAATCATCTCACAGCTTTATAAAAATTTAACGCTTCACAAATACACAAAGTTTTCTTTCACTTGGTAAGTCCATTGCCGTACATTATTCCATATTTACATAAACCAACTGATAAAATATACACACCATATAACTACTGGTCATTGGACAACAACATTGCGAGTGAATGAAAAAAAAACGAGAAAAAACATTTGACAAAGGTATGCCTAGCATGCTAACTAATGTGGCAGGTGAATAACAAAGAATTTTGCCATCGCTATTCAGAAACATAGACTGAATGACCACGAGGAACCTCAGCTCAAATGCCATTAGGCATTTCACCATGTGAGGACAACACATTTCTTGCACTCTTTGTATCTGAGTGGTTGAAGGCCCGAGGGCGTCTTGAGAGAGTGATTTTCTTGCGGTCGTGCAGTGTGAGTTCATGTGCTCCCCATTTCACCCAGCAGATTCACAGGGGATTCGGGACGGGAGAATGTAGTACAACAGTGCACCACTTGAAGCCCTTGTGTTCTCTGATTTCATTATTCTCAATCCACTGTCCCATGTAAGTATGTAAGCATCTCCTTCAAGGAAAGTTCTAAATGCCCAGAAAGATCATTTATGGACTCCCAAAACCATTTCGACAACTGGGTGTTGCCTTTTTAGATACTTTCCAACAAAAGCTATGATAAGTGCACTTCAAGAATTCAGAGAACCTCATATGAATTGATCCATTTCTAAAAAAGTAAAAAATAGAAAATGGTCACAAAAAATATAACAATAACTTACAAATACCGCCACGAGAGAGCTCCATTGCTATCCAAGTTCACCGCTCAGATCTTGCGAGACGGGTACAGAGAAAGATGGTGGAGGTCAGGGAAAGGGGGAAAATGAAAGGAATGTCTATGCAATAATTTGTTAATTTTCTATTTTAAGATGGACTCAATGCAAGTTTGTTCCTGTTTGAGGGTGACTGCTATTCAAACAAACTTTAAAACTTAACATTAGCCATATGGACCTATGCTCTCAATTTGCAACACATGATTGACTGAAAATTGTACTTACTAATATATAGCATATGACCCCGGCGCTAACAAAAACAAGACATAGAAGCACCATGATCAGTCATGCTTTATCGATTGGACTCTTTGCCTTGTTAGACAGCCACCATCGATCGCCTGATCACTGAAGTCGACCAATCTTGGCCACTGTCTGGTTTTGAAATCCTGAGCACCATATCCAAAGCTACATCAATTTTAAAGGAGTAGAATAAGTAACCAAACACACAAACCTCACACTGAGGAAAAGCGACCATGGGACTTGCAAGCAGACCGGGCTCTTTCCTTCTCACCGTACATAGGACCTAGCAGCATTTTTTTTTTTGGTCTTTTAAGAACCAATATGACTCAACCCAGTGACACCTTACTCGAGGTTGCACACAAACGATATAATTTGCAGCTAATCCTCCATTGGGTGGTGCATTGACATGGTCACGTCCAAAGAGCTATTGAGTTGCTGCATATTTTAACTATATGCTGGTAGCAGTCACACTACTGTAATTGTTAATATACTAGGTAAATGCCCGTGCGTTGCTACGGGTATGATATATGGAGCAAAGATAGAATATATAAACTCCAGACAACAACTAATATTGATATTTTTTTTGGTGTGATCCAGGAGGTAGTCAATGAATCTGAGTAAATAATTACATGCATACGACAAATTACTGCCATAATTCCTATAGATATGTTTCTGCAGGTACTGTGGGATGTCAGGTCATTTATTCTTTTTGTAAATTGCTTTTGAGAAAAAAACATATCGAACTAAATAAAATTGGCACTACTGGTTGATTAAATCTAATGACCAAGGGAACAGTACATCACACAAAGTCCCAAATTGTGACTTCTTTACTTGGCAATCAATCACGACTGAGAACTCTTTTGCAGCAACAGCTGAAAAGTCGATGCACTGAGATGAGAAATCATCGAGGAGGGAATACGTACCAAATAAGAAGTCTACCAGCCCAAGCCACGAACTGGCTTGCTTGTCCGTCAATTGAGAACTTGAAGCCATCCTGCCCGTGGCCCTTCAACACTGACGGTAACTGGTTCAGGCCATTGCTGATGCATTGCAGGATAGAGGTGGAGAATAAGGAGAGCGGAGGGGTTGGGGCAGCATGGACGAGGAGTTAGGACACGACGATGCGGAAGTGAATTGGCCCATGCGCTGCTTCTGATCCTGCCGCCCTCAAATCCGGACCCAGGCGGAGGACGAAAGGAACACAACGCATGGCACTCATTTTAACGCTGCAGCCTTTGCGGGGGAAGTGGAGGATGCTGGAGCGGGAACGGGAACGGGAACGACGGGAGGGGATGTCGAGTTCGCGGCGCATCCGGGCACCACCTCTGTGGATCCATCCTCCGCCGCCTTCCACCGTGGATGCCGCAAATCTAGCCTTCTCGAGTGGGCAGCGGCGCATCCGGGCACCACCTCTGTGGATCCATCCTCCGCCGTCTTCCACCGTGGATGCCGCAAATCCAGCCTTCTCGAGTGGGCAGCGGCGGAGAGTGCTGCCCTAGTTCCGGTCTACAGAGGAAACAACGTATGGGCATGGGAGGCAGAGCGGCGACGGGGCGTGGCGGCGGCGGCGCGGGGGAGGGGATCAGCGTGGGGGAGTCCGCGTGGGTGTTGCGGCGGAAGAAAGACAAATTTACAAGCTCTTCAAAGTACTGATAACCAATGTGTTGTAGTGGAATGCTACCTTGACGTTCAACAAAGCCTTCTGCCACCCAAATTTCAGCTAGATTGGCCTTTTCAAATTTATGATCTTTGGGGTATACAGCACAAAATGAGAAGCACCTTTTCAAATGGAATGGTAAATACATGTAACTCAATCGAAGAGCTGGCAAAATGTCAGTCTCCTTTTGTTCAATCTGCCACAGTTCATTGTTTAGTATATCATTCCAGTGTGCAGTGTTAAGACTCTTCCGTAATAGCCTTCCAATAGTTTTCGCAGCTTAAGGGGTGCCCTTCAACTTGGGAAGTATTCTTCTACCGATCAATTCTAGCTGTGGATCAACTTGAGAATCTTCGGACCCAAACACACATAGTTTAAAAAAAATCCCAAAATACGTCATGTTTCAAGCCTTCCAATGCAAAGGACTCCATTGTGCCCACTATATCAGCAACCTCTGCAAACCTAGTGGTCACCAACAGCATACTTCCATGAAGTACATTGGTGAGAGGTGCACAAAATTTCCTCCAATGCTGTTCACCATCTTTCAAGGCATCTGGCCAAATATCATCAAGTATGAGCAAGAACCTTTTTTTTCCTGTTTCTTTAACAAGATCTCGTTGAAGATCATCTAAATTATTTGTCGTTGCCTCTTTGCCAGATAGATTTTTTATGATAACTTTAGTAAACCTTTCCACATCAAAGTCATCGGAGACGCAAATCCAAATGATTTTGTCAAAGTAGATTTGGACCCTTTGAACGGTGGTGATTTCTTGGGCCAGGGTAGTTTTTCCAACGCCCCCGATTCCAACTATTGGTAAAACAGGAACCGGTGCTATTCTTGGTTCGTTGTTGGCTGCATTAGAAGTTCTCTTCCGTTTTGAAGAAGACCGGCTACTACAGTTTGGTACACCAAGCAGCCTGATCAATTCCTCCAATTCCTTCTCACGGCCAAATATCTTTGGCTCAGTGCGGAATGAAGTGGTTACTGGTCTGAGTGATTTGTCAAACTGTGGAGTTTCCTCATCCAACCCCATTTTTTCAAGGTGCCTAGAAATATTACTTAGCCTTTTCCGGATATCAGCCACTTTGTTGAAGCTTCCTTGAGTGACACTGTGTAAGAAGTCAAAGGAGACAGCTGGGTTGCATTGCCTTCAATTTCCACCTTCAGCTCATACCATCTGAATTCATCTAGAAGGTCCTCTGCGTCATACACTGCATCCTTGAGATTTGGAAGGAACTGTTCCACACAGGGTACATGGCTCCTCCACTCTGCTCGATCAATGAGGTTATACATTGCTGGTAGAGTTTTGCGTAAGCATCGAAGGTCACTCTGCAACTGCAGTACATCATCTTCTTTAAGTTTTTTCTCCTCTGATCCGCTCAACTGGGAGCACATATATGAGACAGCAGATCTGACCAACTGGAACAAATTACCAAACTCATTGATGCCACTAATCACCTCAATGGCCTTAGATAAGCTCATGCTTGCTGGACCACTAAAGATCTTTCTTTTTCCTTGTCCTGAAAAAATAATGGACGAATTGAGCATTAGAGAAGTATATTTGATCGGGAGCCCATACGTACATGAAAGTTGAAATCGATCTTCCTTATGCTATAGGACAGGAACTTACACGAAGGGACGTAAGACTCTGGTTTGGCATGAAAGATGGTCCCACCCTTCTGCTGACGTACTTCTTGAACCGTAAGTTCTGCTGCTCGATCTATCTGTAGCACTTAAGGATCAGACAAGGAGGCAATTACCTAATGTTTGCTCAGCAGAAAATCAGATAACTGGCGAAGGAAGTTAAAAAGGACGATGTGAGGACAGTGGGCCTGACCGTCAGAGAAGATCTGTTTTTCCTCCACTGTCCTAAAGTTGGTATAGTGATTCGGCTACAATAATTCAGTTAATCTTGCACCTAGAAACCATATGCAAACCAGTAAACAACAATACCTTTCCTCTGCACCCATAAAGAGAAGTAGCTGGATCAAAAGATGAAGGGATCGATGCTTACTGGCAAGATCAACTGGCAGGAGGCTGATGATCTTGATCCCTTGCTCGGAGCAGGAGGTTAACTCAGTTCTGTCCCCGGGCTCTGTCCAGCCCCAAACACGGAAGGGAGATGAGATGGTCCTCGCCTTCCTTGCTACAGCCGTGTTGTCCGAAAAAGAATGTTATAAATGAACCTGACCCGTTCCTCGAAAAAAAAATGAACCTGACCCGTTCCTCGAAAGAAAAAAAATGAACCTGGCCAGTAAATTTCAATCTCCTATAGTTCAAAGGGAGACATATTATATTATAGTGATTAAATAATCGCTGACAAATTTGGATGCTGTCGTGCTTCAGGCACACCTCCACCAAGCCCTGACAAAGATACAAAGGAGGTCATTTGGTGCTCATGGCATCGTTAATTAGTTGCTAACTACTCCATCAATGCAACCCCCGGCCACATAACCAAGCAACCACTACCACTACCGCTCGTCATGATTGCTGCCATTTCGTTCTTAATGCTTGGACTGTAGTGAAAGGTGCTACAAAGCAAACAATAGGTGAATAGTACGGGAGCAAGATATCTTTTACAAACGAAAGAGGGGAACATTACTAATTTCATATTCGAAGAAATATTATATTATGAGTGATTTTTCTAACAGTTCTCTCTACATATGTGATATCATGGGCAAAGGCATCACACATTCATCTATTTCAGGCATAGATATCACCTGTTCTAATAAAAAAGAATGTACCATTTTATCTATCACATCGTCCTAACCTATTGTGATCATCAAAAGTAACACTACAGGAGCGAAACCCGCAGAGGCCTCCCTCCCGTCTCGGCTCGAGGCAGACGGGAGGTGACTCGCCCGCCGCCGCGAGTGGCCCCCACCCCACCTCCCTCCCACATCCTTTCTTGCTCCTCCAATCCAGATCTGAGCTCCAAGATTTCAAAATCGCCTCCCCTGGCGGTTCTGCTTCTTCCCAGTGGCTCCGGCCCCGCTCCGACCTGCCATGGTCTGGCTCTCCTCCCACTGTTGCCGGCCTTCGGTCCCCCTTGCGCTGACCTCTTGGTCGGGGGCTCATGCCGGCGGTGTCGCGGTGGGGGAGACGGGGCTTCAGCGACCCCCTGTTGTGCCTCCCTGGCCTTCGGTACTCCTATGCTGGCCCCTTGGCCGGTGATCTCGGGGAGCTTATGGGTTGCCGGCCCAGATATGGATGGGGCCATGCCCTTCCACCTCGTCTTGCCAGCGGCGAGTCGTCATCGATTGCGACGGTTTGCTGCCCTCCCATTCCGACCAATCCCGCGTTCGTCGGGCGTGTGGCCGCGCTTTGGTCATCGCCGATGGCGGGTGCTTGGGTCTTTGGGCACCATTGGCCGTGCAGCGAAAGAGTTGCGCTCGGTGCGGGGGGAGATGCTCTGTCTCCGCGCGGCCCTGGACTTTGGCGATTATTGCCTTGGGAAGTATGCTTCTACCGATCACTTCTAATTGTGGATCAATGTGAGAATCCTCAGACCCAAAAGCACATAGTTTGAATAAATCACAAAATACACCATTTTTCAAGCCTTCCAGTGGAAAGGAGTCCATTGTTCTGCAACCTCCGCAAACCGCCTAGTGGTCACCAACAACATACTTCCTTGAAGTACATTGGTGAGAGGTGCACAAAATTTCCTCCACTCACCCTCTTTCAAAGCATCTGGCCAAATGTCATCAAGGATGAGTAAAAATCTTTTTTTCCCCACACCTTTAACAAGATCTCGTTGAAGATAATCTAAATTACTTGTCGTTGCCTCTTTGCCGGATAGAGATTTTATGAGAACTTTAGTAAACCTATCCACATCAAAGTAATCAGAGACGCAAATCCAAATGATGTTGTCAAAGTGGGATTTGACCCTTTGAAGTGTGCTGATCTCTTGGGCCAGAGTAGTTTTTCCAACACCCCCGATTCCATCTATGGGCAGAACACCAACAGATGCAGTCCTTTTTTCACTGTCAGTTGGATTAGAATTTCTCTTCCGTTTGGAACTATAGTTTGGTACACCAATCAATCGGATCACCTCCTCCATTTCTTTCTCACGACCAAATATCGTTGGCTCAGTACGGAAAGAAGTGGTCACTGGTCTCAGAGATTTTTCAAACCGTGGAGTTGCATCATGCAAACCCATCATCTCAACCTGGTTAGAAAGATTAGTTAGTCTCATCTGGATATCAGTCACTTTGTTGAATCTTCCTTCAGTGATACTGTAAAAGAAGTCGATAAAAGGAGATGTTTGGGTTGCTCTGCCCTCAATTTTGACCTTCAGCTCATACCATCGGAACTCATCCAGAAGGTTCTCCGCATCATACACTGCATCCTTGAGTTTTGGAAGGAGCTGCGCCACACAAGATACATGGCTCCTCCACTCTGCTCGATCAATGAGGTTGTACATTGCTGGTAGAGTATCACGTAGGCGTCCAAGGTCACTCTGCAACTGCAGTATGCCACCTTCTTTAAGTTCTTTCTCCTGTGATCCATTCCACTGGGAACGCATGTACGAGACAGCAGATCTGACCAATTGGAACAAATTACCAAACTCATTGATGCCACTAATCACTTCAATGGCCTTCGATAGGCTCATGCTGGCTGGACTCAAGATCTTTCTTTTTCCTTGTCCTGTACAAATAGTGGACGAATTGAGCATTAGAGGACTACGGAGTATATTCGATCGGGAGCCCATACGTACATGAAAGATGGAAATCGATCTTCTTTATGAAATAGGACAGTGACTTACACGAAGGGAGGTAAGACTCTGGTTTGGCGATGCCAGAAGCTCTCGTAGGTTCTGCTGCTAGATCTGTGTGCTGAACTGTTCCTAGAACGGCGTGATCAGACAATTAGGCAACCACCTAATGTTTGCTCAGAAGAAAAGCAGATTACTAGCGAAGGAAATTGAAGAGGGCGACGTGAGGACAGTGGGCCACGTCACCATCCAAGTCATGCCATGTCACTATTCACTACCACCTATTTATTTCTTCCATCGATTTTCTGTGACTCATAATATCCATGCATATAATTTATTAGTTTTTGCAAGTATAATGCTACAAAATTCCCAGAGTAGAAATACAGTTTTGTCTCAACAAAATGAGCATGTTTTCATGTATAATATTGTTTGCAAAAAAATGTTGCCATGCAATTAGTGTTTCTACTTTCAAATTTCATCTTAAAATAATGTATAATATCGTTGCAAAAAAAAGTTGTCATACAATCACCTTAGTGTTTTTGTTTTTAAATTTCACCTGAAAATTTTATTTAAAAATTCGTGCAACATCGCATGGGGTATCACCACTAATGAGAAAACAAGCACTTCGAGCAATATATGACAACTGTCATCAAAACTGGTTGACTTAGAATAGAATAGATGCATATACAGATTAGAAGCTATCGAATTTCGTTTGGCACATGATTATTTAAGAATTTATAAATATCATGATTACTTTACTACTAATCTGCAATTACAGCATGCCATTTATCTTTTTCTATTGGATTTCGAATGACAATTTTTCAGTAAATTACGATGATGATCAAATTCGGATGCTGATCTTTCTTGTCAGCTGCAGTAGTCGTATTATAAGTAGTGTGTGTTAGGAATACAGCTTCTACAATCCACACCAAAGTATAGTAGTATCATTATATTGAGATTTAGAGCAAATTTATTATAAGGAATACCTAATACAAAGTACTAGCTCGGCCACTCATATCTTGGGTCATATTTTAATGTATCGGTAGAATAAGATAAGCCCGTCGATATAAAAAAAATGTTCACGTCCCTTTTTCCCTGTGGAAAAAGATCCTTGATGCCTATATTTAATGGCTAGTTTTAATTGCTAGTTTGTTACAACGGAGGTATTGATCTTTGAAATGTTCATCTTACTATTACTATAATTGGAGGCTCCTTTTGAAGCCTCCACATTAATCCTCGCGAGACGCGTTAGAAAAAGAGATAATTTCTAGAAATTCTCACAAAAATCAGAAATATCTAGCCATCAATTCATTAGACTCTAATTATAATAGACATCAGATCTATTTTGTTTTGTAAAAAATTACCCACTTCTGCCATTACAAAAATAGTATAAAATAACACCTTAAATCTATATATAAATTACCCACTTCCCACCATTGTAAATTAATCTAAAATAATTCTCAACATACGTAACATTTTTGCGAAAAAGAATATCAATATAACATTATTAAAAATCCATCTATCTATACGCGTGCAAATACCAATCACATGCTCTATAAAAAAACCCTACCGACTTAATCTCAGAAAGAAAAGAAAACCAATTGCCTTATGTGAAAATACAGTGGATCTCAGCTGATCAACCATCTATTGAGTGTTGTAAAAGAAAAACTAGAGATTGACTCCAACAAATCAATCAACGATCAACACAATTCCTCCTCGATTCTCCTCTGTTCATCTATCCACCCCTCCCTGCTATCCTGCCATAGTGGAATTTGGTTGAGGTGGACGCTCTGCCGCAGGACTGCAGGATGCACGGCTTGCTGCTGGCTACTCAGATCGGCGTACGATGGCTGCAGGGATGAGAAGGCACGACCGTTTTTCTTCTTCTAGCCACACCATTGAAGGTTGTTTAGCGATGCTATTGTTCACCATTATCAGGCAGACATTTGCATCTACAGGCCCCATTGTTGACCGTCATATCATTGTTGCCGGCCAGTGTCTACGATGTCGCGGTCAGCAGAAACAGCGACGACGTGCAAATAGGTAACACACCAATTTTGACACTTTCTTTCTTGAATACTTCCTTGAATCAATATTTTGTTTGGTATCACATCTAACTTATCCCGAAGATATATAATTTGTTAGTCGTATACTCCCCGTCTCAAATTACAGTTTGTTTTATCTTTTTGAGATACATAGTTTTTACTATGTCGTTATGTCTAGATACATAGTTAAAACCATATACTTAGAGAAAATAAAATAAATTGCACAATAATTTTGGACGGAGGGAGTAACAACTAAACAAATTGAAAATAAATTTGAATAAATCATATTTTAGAGTTAGAAAATTTTGTAATGCTAACTATCGATGATGTACAATCTATGATATACGTACCTTTGAGCTAACCAAATATATTTGTAACAAATTTGGATGCCAGGAAAAATATTATTCTTAGATCTTGTGGGGTAAGGCACTCTGAAGCTTGCCTCAACCCAGCTATCTGAATAACATATTCCATAATTTGACTGCTAACGGCAAGGCACTAGAAAATAAAAAGAATTGCGAAAGAAAAGTGATGCACGAAGCTAATAACTGCACAAACTTTTGCAAACTGGAACAATAGGCCACTAAAATGCAGTTAACACTGATTGTTATGTTTCACATCTACATCTTGGCATCACGCACAACTATGAACAGATGCAGTCTGCACACGACACGTCTTCACCATGATCTTGGCCTGTCGTGGATCCTGTGAAGAATTAGCCAAATTTCGTGGAACCAAAAAGAAGAGTAGCATACCTTAAAGCTTCCAGGTATATATTCATTTAGATGTTATAATTATTCCTCTATCTACGAAAGAAGATTTTCCTTTACATTTTAAAGATATATTGTTTATACATTGACGATATATACCACAAGGGTATTACTAATTGGGGAATGTTGTTGGACCCTAAGACCCGTAATCACCAAGTTTGCAATTGGAGAAAGTGAACCAAATCAGCTTTTACTCCCGACTACGTGTGATTCCATCCCCGTGCATGCCGCGTCGTCGGTTCATGGTAACCCCTCTAATTGATAGCATTAATCGTAGGATTCTTTCGAGTACTTCCAGTCATTTTGTTGTCTAATTTTTTGCTCTGGATGACGAATGGAGTAGCCATATACCGAAGGAGGCAATGTACACACAACATCATCATTGAGTAGCGGATGCTGGCAAGGAACTTGCAGATGGAGCATGACCGACAAACTTAGAGAGACCCCCATTATCAAGAAAAATGTCAACACAGAAGAGTGCTCAGTCACCACCAATCCGCAGGTGAGCTAAGAGCAACTCCAGCAGACCTTGACAAGCCCCCAAGTTAAATTTAGAGAGCCAAACAAAAAAGTTGAACTCCAGCAGGGCCCCTTCTTGAACCCGTATTTCGGGGAGGCCTCCAAATTTATCCCTCCAACCTCCATTCCTAGGGGTCTCTAGGGAGGCCTCCATTCTTAGGGGCTATTGTTGGAGTTAAAGCAAGTTTTGAGACCCGTAAAAAATAGATGAAGCCCCAATTTGATATTTGGAGGGCCTGATTTAAGGGCTATTGCTGGAGTTGCTCTAATCCGCTTGCATGCCCTGCCCTCCATGTCAAATACAACCCCTATTTAATGATCCATGTAGAATTCGTTCCGCAACACATATCGATGATGACTTATTCTTAATGCGAATACATACATGCACTTTATTATATGACAATATCAAATATTTCATATTGACTAAAAGTTATAAAATTACTAGCCCGTGCAAAGGCACGGGTTGATGAACTAGTAACCTTAACGGGAAACAAAATGAAGGACTGTAAAATAAAGGAAAAACAAAATTGGATGCGAAAGATCATCTCATTTATATTCTCTGTGTATACAGATCTGAGCCATGCTACATATCAAAAGATTGCAACATATACGATGTGAAGTAAGATTGAGATTTAGTGATGTCATCTTGAATTACCTGTTGTGCACCTGATATCAGTCAGGTGCTGATGGCGTTAACTTGCAATACTCGATGAGTGACCTGATTCACCAATTGCTAGCAGCGAGGATCAGCTGTGGTTGAAGAAAGAAAAATCAGATAACTAGTAAAAGACCAAAGGAAAATGAAAAATAAAATGAGGAATGGAAGGGAAGTGCATATGAGGCTTGCCAGATTACTTTCCCGCAGAACTGGTTGCTGCAATATCGTCCAGCAGAGCGATCTGAGTGAATGGCATCACGATAAGGGAATTCAGGCCACCATGCATGATGCATCTACGGCTACAAGGATGAACAAAACAGCAGAGAAGGGGGAGGGAGGCTTACTAGTGGTTAGTGGCAGATCGATTATTGATAGCAGGCTTGGACTGATCTTCTTGATGCAGGGGAAAGTGATACAGGAGAGAGTGACGTACGGGGAAGAAGATTGCAGTCCGATCTCTTGTTGGGACCGCCAGATTAAGAACGACTCAGTGTTACACGAAAAATCAGCAAACGGAAAGGGATCTTGCCTTCGTCGCCTGCTATCGACGACTCTCAGTCTTCGGGAAAACTTGTGGTGCAACTGCCCTGGCATGTCCATTACTATTGCCCTGGCGCGAGTTACGGTTTTGCCCTGGAATGTTACACTAGTCACTAGTAGTCACCATCTCCGCGGAACAAAATTTTGTCTAGCATCAACTTTTGAGGAATTGAGGTGTACAACTACAAACTACATTCAATGGTACAAGAGTTTGTGCTTAAAAATTCGATGGGCTTTTTGATCCAACCTAATTTATTTCTTAGAGCATTTGGTTTTCATTAGACTAGTTCTAGTGGAGAGTTTCATGAAACAGTTACCTAGACTAGGGTAACCTTGCCAGATGAGCAATGAGTTTTATGGAGACAAAACTCTCCTCTCATCCCATAAACTCATGCCTTTCTCTCCTCATAATGACCCTGCCACATCAGCAGACATATAATTTAATAAGCATGAAACTCCCTTATGCATGAACCCCAGTGCCAAAGGAGTTTCATAGTGATGAAACTCCTCTCATATACCATGAAACTCTTTCTTCTCTCTTGTCACATCAGCACATTTAATGTCATAGAACTCCCATAAAACCCCCACTGAGATGGGCCTTACAGAATGAGACAGGCGCATGCATTAAATAACACTCACCCTCTTACTCTCGACTAGTACTGATTTTCAAGATCTCATTGCCAGCAATCCCGGAATAGATCTCAGACAAAAAAAATGAGAGGTGAGCTAGGTTTCTTGTTCGTATTTCATCTCTTCACATAAATGTCATTGCCAGCAATCCACTGGCAATGGGATCCATTTGTGGCAAATTTTCTGTATTTGGTCTGGGATCTCAGATGAGTCTTGGGAACTTATAAGTGGCAGATTTCTTTACCATAGTGGCTCGGACGAAAGAAATAACATCACATCTATCTTCACAAACTTAACGTGTCAACTTCTAAATCCTTATTCTTCATATTATGGTATAAGGCCCAATACTGGTGAATATGTTACATAGTAGGAAAAAGTCCATTTGACATCCCCAACTATTGCTAAAGTCCGGTTTTAATCCCTCAACTCTAAAACTGGACGTTTATCTTATAAAAACTGGTTGTTTTTCATCCTCGGTGGTTTTGAGGGTGGTTTCAGAGGATGTAAATTAATTGAACTTTAGTTGATAGTTCGAGGAAGTAAAATGATCCTTTTAAAAACAATGGTTTGTAAATATTTTCTTCTTAGAGAAAATATAAAATTTTCTAAATCTAGTTTAATCTTAAAATTTTATATAAAATTTATTTTGATTGGAAAATATAGGAGTAGTTTTACATTTCCCCTAAAATTATGTTTTTCTTTTACTATCTAGTTTGGAGTCATACTATTTTCTAGGCATATTGGACTAAGTATAATGAATAATGAGAGAGTTTTACGATCTAAAATAAATTTTCTATTAATTTTCTAATATGTTACTTTGATAGTTATTATTATTAATTTTCTTTTAATTCACTTTGATAACTTTTAGTAAGTAGTTGCTCCTATTATTTATTTTAATTGGTCTGATAGGCCTGTAAACTAATATGACTCCAATGTAGTCATAAAAACAAAAAACATGATTTTATAGAAAATATGAAACTACTTTCATATCTGTCACACCCGGATTTACACGAAACCCGAATGTGGCCATATGTGTGCCCAGGAAGTCCACAGACACATATAGCGAACAAATAAGGTAAAAATCAGAGTACAATGCTTTATTAATCTCATGACTCAACATAAAGTAGCGTTTACATCAGAGTTTTGCATAAATAAAAATACATGGACAGCGGAAGACTAATACATCTCTCTAAGCGTAGCCGCAATCCCACAGGGACTCTGACTGGGAGAACGCCAACTCAGAAGTACGGCAAGTCCTCGGGAAACTCCACCTCATAGTCAGCCTGACTCCAATCTGTTACCCGTCCGGGATTTTGCCCAAAAATGATAATAATAGGGCAGGGTTAGAGACTTGATTTCAAAAGTTTAGTCGTCTCTTCATTTTTGCTCTTTCATTTAGAATTTATTATAGCACTACAACATATAGAATTGTGAACCAACTAATATAGATGGGTAAGTAATGGCTCAAAATTACAAAAATATCAATTCATAGTAACTGCTAAATTAAAAGAAACATAGGACTGTAAAAATCTGGATGGTGTAACTACTTTAATTTCACTTTTCAGCTACGTATTTGTATACAGACTGATTGATGTGGAGTATGTCAAATAACACCTAACTTTTAATACGACGTCTAACATACGGGTTTTTAGAGAGGGCACAACATTCCTTAGTGAAATATGGAGGCATTAAGTGGCATTCAGACGAGCAGATGTGACATTTCTCGTTGAAATACGATGGCATCACACCAATCCACCAGTAACCACTTAGAATCAGTGGCACTACTGTGCAGCACATGTCCATATCAGATGCATAACTATTTCTTTTTCCTTCTGTTCAGGAAGCTAAGCTCCAGAGAATCGAGTAGGTCGAGAAGGAAAATCTCAGGGGAAAGGGATTTGTCAATTGTGTGCTCCGTAGGAGGCACGCTCACGGCTACGGTCGAGACGATGCGGCAAGCAACGACCGGCACGCATGTGTCTCCAAGGCAAGCTACAAGGTCGCCGCGACAACCCAACACACGTCGCCATAGCGAGAGCACCACCTCACGCGGCGCCCCAGCACGGGTCTCGCTGTCCCCGCGCCCACAGCAACCCGGTCGCCCCGCCCGCGCCATCGACGACCGCGCCAACAGCCAACAGGCCGGGAGCGCGCCTTGAGACCGCTCGGCCCCAACCGGCGACGTCGGCGCCGGCGTGACGTGCCGGGCGACACGGAGACGACGCATGCTCTCGACCGGCCGGCCGTCGGTTTTAGTGTTTTACCGCGAGGCGACGTACATCACGATCGGCACGGCCGACAGGAATACCAGTTCAAAGTCATGCGCCCAGAACACAACCACCGCCACAACACCGTCAACACCTCTGGCTAGCTCTCTCTCGTGCTCTCGGTTGATCAAAGTCTCGCCATTTGCTTGCCGACATGAGGTTAGATGTGCGCGACCGGGCGTATGATGATAACATCTGGTCAGTCAGTCTTGTTTTCTTTTCAGAGGGAGGTAGGAAGCAGGGCCTGATAAAATCCATCGACATGTTTTTCTTCTACACGAGCTAGATCTTAGAAAACATGTAAGTATCAAAAGATTGCCTTGCTCCCTATTGTCCATTTTCTAACATAATATACCCAGATACTATGTACTCTCTATCTGTGAGGTTGGTTTTTCCCCTTTGCATCACACCATTATGTGTCTTCAATATATAGATGTGTATAAGAGACAGCCCAGAAGCTCTAGGGATGTTTTCTTTAATAAGAAAAACCGTATAATCCTTAATTAGATTTTAATTAAGACATTTAGATAATATTTAATCAACTTATTATTAAACAAAAATTCAGAAACATGTCACATGGTAATTGACAGTGCTAACGTGTAGTTTATGTCATTATGAATCTAACGCAACGAGAATGGGTTGAATCGGAGCTAAAACGTGGATTTTATTGCGAAAACGAAGTTACAGGGATCTATACGTAATTATCCATAGATCTCGGGGGCTAGCTGATAACTTTTGCCAAGACACAGAAAACAGTGCCAGCGGAAATCGACAAAGGCTAGGATTAGATGTGCAAAAGTGCTCGGGGAGGGTTTATGTGTGAAGGGGAAATTCTTGTAGGGGGTTTCCTGCAACTTGCGCATGACACATGAATCGATCTAAGGGAATTAGGATTTCTTCAGGGGCTAAAACGCGAGAAGGCCATCTTCTCCCTTTGAACAGAACAGGGGCTCACCGGCGGCTCGGGTTCTCCAGCTCGCCGGCGATTCAGGGGACGGGAACTCGGGCGAGGCGCACCAGGGGGAGAGGAGGGAAAGGGGATCGCGCGGATGTGCTCACCAGCGCGGGACATCGGCGGGGGTGGCCGGAATTTGGAGTCCGGTGGAGGCAGTGGGTCGGCGGCGAGGGGCGTTCGCGGGGGAGGAGCTCCGGCGTCGATTCGGCGATGGGAGGTGGCGGAGTAGACGCGGCTCGACGCGGGGAAGCTCGAGGTGGGGACGGGTGCTCTAACCGGCAACGGAGGCGGCGAGTCGACGACGACGGCCGATGGCGGCTCGGCCTTCCCGTGCACGGCGTGGTCGGGTGACAGGACAACGACGAGAAGGGGCGCGAAGGCTTTGGCGTGGCATGGGGAAGCTCCAGGTGGTCTCGGCTTCGTCCGGCGTCGACCGAGGCGGCGGATTGACCGGCAATGGCGGGGCGGCGGCGCTCTGCCATGGCGGCGGCGAATCACGTGAGCGATGGTGCTCCCGCTGCGGATTGGCGATGAGAGCCCGTGGCGCAGGTGCGGTTCGGCCCGGAGAACCTCGAGGCGGTCACGGCTCCTTCTGAGGGAGCTCGACGGCGGCGAATCGGCGCCAATGCCGCCGGCGGCGGTGCTCTGCTCCTGGCGGCGCTCCTGGAGGCGGCGGCACTGCGTGAGGCGAGGAGGAGAGAGCGGCGGTGGCTAGGGCACAGGCTCGGCTACGCGCGGCTTATAGGGGCGCGGACGTCGAGGAAAAAGGAAGGCAGCGGCGCGGCGGCGGGAATCACGGCGGTGGCGGCGCTGCGCGTCGCGTGCGGGGGTCGGCTCGGCGGCGTGAGCCGCGCGCGGGGCGGGGCTGAGCGGAAAGATGGGCCGCGCGAAATGGTTGGGCCGGGGCGGGAAGCAGTTGGGTTGGGCCGGGGCGCGGAGTGGGCCGAGCGAAGGACGATGGGCCGGGGGAAGGGAAAAGAAGGGGGCTGCTGGGCTGAAAACGGAGGGAGAAGGAGCTGGGCTGAGGAAAAGAGAGGGGGGGCGGAGACGGGCCGGGAAAAGGAATTGGAGGTGCAGAATTGAACCAAGGCCGAAAGAACTTTTCCAGAGCTCAAATCGAACCGATTCAAACTCGAATTTTAAATTAAATTTAAATTCTTATTCGAACCACACAAAATCAAAACTCAATGCAGCAGCATGAATGCAACATACAAAGTATTTTTATTTATATTTTGTAACTATTTTATTTTATTATTTTTTTATTATAAAATTTCCTGTAAATTAAATAAAGCTTGGAAAATTTTAGAAAATTGAGAAAATTATTGTATTAATTATGTTAAAATTTCACATCCCAAAATTTGAAAATTTTTGGGGTGTGACAATATTTTTGTTATCTAAAACACTTTTCTATATTTTTTAAGATTATTTATAAGAGAAAAATATTTGCAAACATTTCTTTTCAAAAAGTCCATTTTTAGTTTTCGAACTCTCAACTAGATTTCAATTTACCTCCTCTGAAACCACTCTCAAAACTACTAAAGATGAAAAATAACTGGTTTTTATAGTTCAGGGACGAGAAATGTCCCGGTTTTATAGATAAGGGACAGAAAATCGGACTTTAGCAATGGTTGGGGATGTCAAAAATGACTTTTTCCTACATAGTATACTAGACCTCACACTCCAGAAGTCTTAATACAAGCGATATTTTCCTCTTCATGTAACAGTCTGCCCGCTGGCTGGGCTTTTCAAAACCTGCAGCTATTTGTCCCATCTCACCAATCGTTTGATCTGTCATCAAGTAGGTAACAATGATCAGAAAAAAGACCATCTTCAGAACGAAAAATGTAACTGGAACCAAACGAGTAGTTAGAGTGCTGGTCATTCAGAATTATTGTGCTAACATATTATGCAAGCAATTGGCATACTTACCACCATTTCCCTTTCTCAAAGGGCAGCTTCAATTCCATCAACTCTGGGCAATTTTGAATGTGTACTACCTTTATGTTTGCAATAGCTTCTGGCCCACCAATTGATACAAGGTCTGGACAATACATAATCCTTAATTTCTGGAGTGATTTTAGATTACTTCTCCATAGGTGGCCTGGAACGTACACTATGCCTTCACATACACCCATCTCTAGTGATTTGAGGGATGTGAGGTTCTCCAGGCAGCTTGGAATCAAGGCAGAGAAATCCCCACAATTCCATAACCTGACCCTTTGGAGGGACGATGGTAACACCATTCCAGTTTGCCACTTTAGACGTGAACACCATGATATGTCCAAATCCTTCAGAAAAGGAAAATTGCCCAGTTTTTCAGTGGGCATGGACAGCAAGTTACAACGGGTAACTGTAATGCTCTGAATGGCAGGGAGATATAGGAGCCGGTCATCAACAGTCTGCAGCTTCTGACAGAATTCAATGGTTAGGTGAGTGAGCAATGGGAACTTTCCAATAATACTTCTAGACCCGCCAAGAGAAAGATCAGTTGTTATCTGCTCAGATTCTCTAATACATGCCAGAGGTGCACAATGACGGACAATGAGCTCTTTTAGTACTGGAAGACTCCATTTTTGTAGTTCAATGCATACCGGATGATGGCTTGACAAATGAAAGGTGGTGAGGGAACTACAACTAATATCACGGAGATCCCCAGGATTATCTAGCTCTAGTTTCTTTAATGACGAGGCCAACAGACATTGTGAGTTGATTTTTGGACAATTCCACACCTTCAATTCTTCAAGGGAGGGCAAATATTGAAACCTTTCTGTTGCAACCGATTCTACACTTGGGCAGTCTATTATTGCTAATCTTGTTATTGCAGATAAAACAGATGGCAGCAAAAAGTGTTCGAGGCTTACTAAATTTTCGCACTTTTCAATCACCACATCAACCATGGATGAAAAACTGTAGTCAACTGATATGGTCTTTAAACCGTTGCAACCATAAAGCAGGAGTGATTTTAAGTTGCATATGTTTTGTGGATGAGACCAGCTTGGAAGAGAATCACCTGGATAACCACAAAGTCTAAGTTGTTTTCTCTTCCCTTCAGTTCCACTTCCATGAACTGGCACATCATATTCTTGAAGAAATTGATACATGCTAGATTCAAATCTTTGAAAATCATAGAGCTTAAACATCTCTGATGGAAAGCTCTCAGAACCAAAAGTATGGTAGATTTCAAGGTATCGAAGATGCTTCATTTTGTTAATACTCTTTGGTAACTCTCCTACGGAGCCAAAAGATATAACACGCATGCTTCTAAGTTCATTGAACCAGCAGTCCAACACAGAAGTCATATTCAATAAAGACTTGTTGCAAAGTAGGGTGCGCAACTTTTTATGCTTTTCTAGGCTCGATAAGTTAGAGCACTCCATATCACGGTCTGGCAATATTGGCAGAAAAGGGCGGAAACTCTGGGGAACTTTATGAATGTCACTTAGGTTCTTTACGATAAAGCACTCATCCTTTGAAATAAGTTGTACCGTGTCGTGCATCAAGTCATGGATCACATACTCAGAATGAACCATCTGAAAGAAAGATCGATTCACCAGATCGTCAAAGTACGGACAACCAGTATCTTGAAGTGGAATGTTACCTTGAGGTGCCACAAAGCCTTCCGCTACAAAGATTTTAGCTAGCCTGGCCTTTTCAAATTTGTGATCTTTGGGGAACACCGCACAAAAAGAGAAGCATCTCTTCAAATGGAATGGCAAAGAAACGTAGCTCAACCGAAGAGCTGGCAAAATGTCAGTCTCATTCTGTCTAAGCTCCCATAATTCACTCGTTAGTATGTTATTCCAATGTGTAGTATCACGGCTCGTTCCAAGCAGCCTTCCAAGAGTTTTAGCAGCTAAAGGAGAACCTTTTAACTTTGGGAGTATTGTTTTACCAATGCGCTCCAACTCAGGATCAATATCTGAGCTATCAATTCCAAATGCACATTGTGTAAAGAAATCCCAAAAGACAGCATTGTCCAATCCCTTTAGTGGAAAGGGATCAGTCGTGTGCACTAGATCTGCAACCTCATGAGACCTAGTGGTGACAAGTATCGTGCTTCCCTGAAGTACATTTGTAAATGGTGCACAAAACCTCTTCCAACAGTCCCCATTTTCTTTCAAGGCATTATCCCACATGTCATCAAGGATAAGCAAGAGCCTTTTCTTGTTCACCTTACTTTCAAGAATCCGCTGAAGAGAATCCAAATTATTAGATGTTGCCTCTGACCCAGAAGATGACTCAATGGCCTCTTTAGTTAACCTCTTGACATCGAAGTCATCTGAGACGAAAATCCAAATTATCATGTGAAAGTGAGATCTCACTTGTGGATGATTACAAATAGTTTGAGACAAAGTAGTTTTTCCAACACCCCCAATTCCAACTATTGGCAGAACAGTAAAACTTGTTATTGTTTCTTCATTATTTTCCATGGTAGTACAAACTTGGTTGCTTGTAGATGTGATGACTCCATTTCTTTTTCTCTTTTGACCAGAGGCAACTCTGTTACTGTTTGCATGTACTCCGAGCAATCTAAACAGCTCCTTCAGTTCCTCATCACGACCAAATATCTTTGGCTCTGCAGGGAAAGAAGTAGTCTCTGGCCTTGCTCTTTTGTCAAACTGTGGACGTGGAATTGCTTGATGTAAGCCCATCTTCTCAAGCTGCCAGGAAAGATGATTTAGCCTCTTCTGGATATCAGTCACTGTGTTGAAGCTGCCTTTAATGACACTCTGAAAGAAATTAATGACTGGTTCCATTGAGGTCGCATTGCCCTCTACTGAAACCTTTAGCTCATGCCATCGGAACTCATCCAGAAGGTCTTCTGCATCATAAACTGCATCTTTGAGTTTTGGGAGGAGATCAGCCACACAGTGATCATGGACCCTCCATTCTGCTCGATCGATGAGGTTGTACATTGCTGGTAGAGTATCCCTAAGACATTGAAGGTCACTCTGCAATTGCAATAGAACATCATGTTGAAGTTTTTGCTCCTGTACTTCATTCCTCTGGTTGCGCAGAGAGGAGACAGCAGATCTAACCCATTGAAACAAATTGACACACTCATTGAGGCCACTAATGACTCCAATAGTCTTCGGTATGTTGAATATGCTCATATTGACTTGACTCGGAGGTGTTTTGTTTGGTCGTCTGCCCTGGACAATGGATGCAGTGCTGGATCAGTAGCAGAGCTATTTGTTGCTTGCTAGGAAAATCAGATGAGAAAAGAAAGGAAGATAACAAAATAAAAGGAAATCCCAACCGAGTCTGGTCGGCTTACTAGGATCTATTCCGAATGGTTCCGTCAGAGGAGAACAGCTTGGCTCTAGTCTCCAAATGTGAAGGGAAGGGGAGGCCTACCATATCAAGAAAACCGGCATGGCTTGTGTATCTGAAAGGACCAGTGATCTGTGGGCAGATCTGACTTCACTCCAAGTTGCTACGACTCTGCTGCCTGCAGACTTCAAATTCAAAGAACTAAATAGTATCTTGACCTTGCTTGGAAATCAGTGAATCTCCACGCATCTGCTGCACGCAGAGCAGCGAAAAACGATGGGAAGCAGGTTTACAGGCAGATCGATTAGTGTTAGGAGGTACGGAGTAGAAGCTTCATGCCATTTTCCAGGAACCAGGGCCTTGGCTCCCTGCGGTCTGACGACTCCGTAAGTCTACTCTTGCTGTGTGTTACAATCAGCAGCTGAAAGCGAGGTGGCAACTTGCTGTGCAACTGCCAATGACATGTCCATTATTGTTGCCTTGGCGTGAAGTTAAGTTACAATTTTGCCCTAAAGATCTCTTGTCACACCCGGATTTACATTGAAACCCGAAATGCGGGCATATGTGTTCCCAGGAAGTCATTACACATACGGCAAACAAATATGATAACAAAGTACAATGCTCGAATAAATTTAAATAGTTTTAATCAAAGTCTGACACAAATAAATGAATAAAACAGCGGAAGTCTCATTATTAACTCTCTCTAAACGAAGGTGAAGCCGACTCCCACGGGAACACTGACTGGTTGAGCACAACTAGTAGAACGGCAGATCCTCAGGAAACTCAACAGCAGCAGTACCATCTAATCCATCTGTTACCCATCCGGGATTTTGTTGAATAGCATGTGTAAGTAAACCATCTACTTAGCAAGTATAACACGGTATGAAGGCTAAAAAGTAAGGCTAGACATGACTGAACTGCATTAGCAATTTTAATTGATTCTTTTTAACATAATACTCCAATTTACTACAAATAAATGAATCCCAGTTGAAAGAACCCGGTTGTAACCCAATTAATAGTGTAAGTGACATTAAACAGGAATAAATACCATATTCTAATCATAAAGGATCCAGGCCGCTCGTGACCCTGAGCAAGGCTATCATGATAGATCGTACACTCTGCAGAGGTTTCGCCCTTTACCCACCAGTCGCGTAAAAGTCCAAAGGAACGTTGCACCCAACAACGCACATCAACACTTCCGAGGTGTGATTGCATAGGGACGCTACGAGGCTTTTCACAAGACACACTAAACCAATAGTAGCCGTTATGGTACAACCTAGGCAGCATGATCCAAGGCACCGAGATTGACTTACTCCCAGGGCGCTCCCATAGGAGGGTCAATGGCATCCAGAGCACAGCAACACATGCATCAACAAGAAAATAAAAAGCGCAACGTGTGGAGCCCCAACACATGATGGCTCCCAACATGGGACTTTGCCTAACAAGACATAGCCGACGGAACATCCGTCCTCGGTGGATCAAACCATACTCTCACCCATGCTTCTCATAACGCCGTCGGCCCCTCGGTAACTACTGTTAATTTAGTGCCGTACAAGTTACTTGTCCAAGACCAGAGCCATTATAGTTCTAGCGGTGGCGACAGGCTCCTGGGTTGCCGCTTTCAGAACCAGTCCTTATGGAGAGACACTAGGGCCAAGCACACAGCGTACGCCCTAGTTCCCTGATCCATGTTGCTAAAAAGCAGGTTTTACCACTATCATTGAAGTGAACCATTAAATCAATATTAACAGTTAAGTAAAGGTGACAGTAGCTGCGCCTAGCAAATATCTACCCATATGCATAAACCTAGGTGATCAAGGTACAGGATAAACAGAGCTAGGTACAACATTAATGGGAAACAAATTTAGACACATGCGTATGCGGTAAATAATGTAAAGGGCTGTGTTTAGGTAGCAAGGATTGTCCGTGCTATACTTGCCTTCCTCAAACTGCTGCTGCTGCTGCTGTTCCTGCTCCTCGTAACCCTCGAACTCAAGTGCGTACGGCTCTCCGACTGGACTCACGAAGCAACACACAAGCACCCACACAAGCCAGTACATGCAAACAATATTATTCTATTAGAACAGGACATCAAACAGTAAAAACAGAACAAAAGAAGGCTACGAAACTAATCTACGCATTGCTACGAACACGTGAGCGCGAAAATCACTCAAATTGGAGCTAGAACGGAAAAATTATGGCGTTTCTACGGTTCGGAGGCTTGCTGGCAAAGTTTTAAAAGTTCCAGGGGCCTAAATGAATAAAACAGGACCTACTCGTAATTATTTTTAAACAGATCTGGACCGCGGGTTAATTTGGGAAAAACTCAGGGGGGGTTTCTACAAAAAGGCACAGCTGACCTTGGGGTTGACCGGTATGAGTCAAAGTTGACTCGGGCTTGACTCGATCTGGGCCCTAGACTCGGGATTGGACGGCCCGGATTAGATCTGGGGGAGGGGGTGGTCGGCGGCGAGGCTGTCGCGGCGGCGCCGCCCGCGGGACGCGGCGGAGCTCCGCCGGAGTTGCTCGAAGTCGAGCTGCGGGGCTTGGTTTTCTGCGCGGCTTGGCTCTACGGGCGCAGGGCGGAACAACAAGTCTAACCGAGGGGTTCTCGGCGGCGGACGACGAGCAAAGGCGGCGGCGGACGGCGGCGGCTCTCGGGAAGCGGCGGCGAACTCGCGACAGAGGGAGAAAGAGGGCTAGAGGGGGGGCTCGGCATGCTCCATACCTCGGCGCGAAGCTCCGGGCGGTGACAGATGAGGCGGAGCGGCTCCGAATCGGCGGGTCGACTGCGGCGCAGTGAGCTCGGGCGGCGGCGCAGATTTGGAAGGCGGCGGCGGCGCTCGAGAGCTCGGACTAGGGTTGCACGACAGGCGGTTGAGGAAAGAGGCGGCGGGGGTCGGCTGGTTTTATAGCGCGGCGGAGGTGGCCCCGGTGGGTCTCGGCGTGCGCGCCCAGGTGGGCCCCGGTCGGAGTCGGGCTCCTGGCCGAGCCGGACTTGGCGCGGGGTTGGGGACGAACCCGACCAGCAGGTCCCGCTCGGTCAGTGGCTGCGGGGCGAGGAGGGCGGCTGACGCGTGGGGCCAGGCTGTCAGCGGCTGCGGGCAACGCTGCACGGCGAGCCGGGAAGTGGGCTGCAAGGCGGGGAAAGGGGAAACGGGCTGCTGCGGGAGGAAAAGGAAAAAGGTGCAGACTCGGCCGAGAAAGAAGTTCAGGGGAAAAATGGACCAAGGCCAAACAACTTTTCTACAGCTCCAAACAAAACAAATCAAATTCGAATCTAAACAGAATTTAAATTCCAATTTAATTCGCGGGCAACCAAAACACAATGCAATAGCATGAATGCAACAAAAATGTTTCTAACCTTATATTTGATTTTAATTTACCAAAAATTATTTAATTTCCCTATAAAATTCATGATGTAGATGAATAAAAGCATAATAATTGCTAAAAATTTTAAAAGGCCTAATTTAGGTGTTACAAACCTACCCCCCTTAAGATGAATCTCGCCCTCGAGATTCGGATGTAGATGCAAAGAATTGGGGGATAAGCGGCCTTGAGGTCTTCTTCTCTCTCCCAGGTCGCTTCCTCTTCTGCATGGCGGCTCCACTGAACCTTGCACATCTGGATGACCTTGTTTCTTGTCACCCTCTCTGACTCCTCCAGAATCTTGACTGGATACTCCTTATAGGTGAGATCCTCTTGTACACTCAGCCCTTCTATCGGGATCACCCTCTCAGACTCTTCAGGTACCCGTAAACATTTCTTCAGCTGAGACACATGGAACACATCATGTATTCCGGCCAGTTCCTCGGGTAGCTCTAGCCGGTATGCTACTTCGCCCATCCATTTCAGTATCTTGAAGGGCCCAATGAATCGAGGTGCCAACTTGCCTTTGACGTTGAACCTCTTCACACCTCTCATCGGTGATGTCACACCCAGGTTTTTATATAAACCCGAAGTGCTGCTATATGTGTGCCCAGGATGTCCACAGAACACATACAGCTAACAAATATGATAAACAGAGTACCTATGCTCGAAATAAAATAATTTAAATCAGAGTTAGCACATACACAGCGGAAGTCTAATCTTTAACTCGAAGGTGAGGCCGCAGTCCACAGGGACACCGACTGGTTGACCACAGCTCAGAAGTACTCCATCTGTTACCATCCCGGATTGTTGAATAATAGCAAGTGTAAGTAAATGTCTTACTTAGCAAGTATAGCACGGGGTATGAAGGCTCAAAAAGGCTTGACACGGCTTAACTGCATTGGCACTTTTAGTTGATTCATTTTAACATTATCAAAATTACTACAATTAAATGAATCCCAGTTGAAAACCCCATTAAAGAAGTGTAAGTAACATTAAGCATAGTGACTGTTGCAGAAACTGATACGCAAAGTGAGGTGAAGAAAACAACAGAGATGATCGCCGAAGAGGAACAACAGCCAAAACACCAAGAGGTTGATGTTGAAAATCCTCCGCCAGAAGATGCTGCGCATGATACAACAGAACTGTCTCTGCAAGTAATAAGTAACCAACCACTGGAGCCTGTTTCTGTGGAAAAGAACGCACAGGCTACACAAGCTCCAGATGAAGGTCTACTGCCCAATACCATGGAAGTAGAAGGGCCGCAAGTGGAGAGTGTAGATGTAGTCAATACTTCCCAAAACCAGGTACTTGTTGACTGTTCTTAATGTATCTTGCGAATTATGTTTGCTATAACGCTCTCACATATGTTCAGGTTGCAAAAGAACAAATCGTAGAAACAGAGGTACTCGAGGAAGTACCCGATCAGCAACGTAATGAAGAAAATCTTGATGATATAAAGTAAAACTCAAATAACACAAGGTAACTTAATGAATCTATTAGATCTTTGCCACAATCTAATAGAGCCGATAACTTGCTTCAAGCTAAACCTTAGCCTACCGCATGACTCATGATTTAACAAAGAAGCCTTTTCATACCAAGCTTAAATCCACCGCATGATACTAAGCATGATACAAGGTTGTCGATACTTATGGAGGTCGACGGATCGATGGTTCCTCTCGAAGATTTCGACGACATGACTAAAGGACTCGAAAAGGTGGCGCAAGGCCGGTTTGTTGTATGATTGTTCGATATCTATTACAATCACCATGGGTTTATATTTATACCCTGGTTTTGACACAATTCCTAGTCGACTACGATTACAAAACGTTTATTTCCAAAGAAATACGTCAAAGCGCCGTATTCATCTCATATTCTTCATCAAATCGGCTTATTCCTTATATTCGATCTACGTCATCACGCTTTCCCGAATACTTCTGTTTCCAACTGTGGAACAGCTCATTTGCCGAATGGAGCCGGAGAAACAGAACAAAAGGAGGCTACGAAACTATTCTACGCTTCGCTACGAACACGTGAGCGCAAGAATCACACTAATCGGAGATAAAACGAGAAAGTTATGGCTTTTCTAAGGTTCAGGGACCTGCTAGCAAGTTTTAAAAGTTTCCAGGGGCTTATTTGCAAAAACTCAGGGGTTAAAACTTAATTTATGAAAAAACAGGAGGGTTAAACCATAAAAGAACAGGGGCTGGGCTTCGGGGTGCAAAAACTGGAAAGATCAGGGGCTTTTTTGTAAACCAGGGACCTAAGTTTTAATATTTTTGGAAAGGGCTGGACTGCGGGTTGATTTTCATGAAACCGAGGGGCTCTTTTGCCAAATAGCCGGCGCTGACCGGTATTGAGGCGTTTGACTCGGGGGCGGACAGCCGCGGATCGTTGGATCAAGATCCAATGGCTTGGAACAGATCAGGCGGAGGGGGATGTCGCCGGCGTTGATGGGGAGGGCGGCGCCGCCGGCTCCCGCGGCGGAGGGTCGCCGGAGCAGGGCCGATCTCGAGCTAGGGGCCACCAAACGTGACCAGGTTTCGACCTACGGACTCAGGAGAGAATGGCGAACACGATGGGGGTGGTCTAGTCGGCTGAACCGTGGCGAGGGCGGCTGCCGACGGCGACTGCCCAAGATAAGGAGATTTCTATAAGCCCCATAGGTAAAAAGGTGAATTAATACCTGTTAAAGGAGCTCCGTCTTGTCGAGGGGAACCTCATGGAGGTGACGGTTTCCCCCGGCGTGCGGCGAGCGCGGCAAATTGCCGGCAACGGCGGGCGGCGGCGCCTTGGCTCGCGGCGGCGCTGTGCAGGGGCGAGGCGAGGGAGGCGATGGTGGCTGGGGTGGTGTTGAGCGGCGGCGGTCGGCTGCTTAAGTAGGCCAGGGGAGAAGCAGTTCGTGCTCCGAAGGCGGGGTGGCGCTAACGCCTAGGCCGGCTGGCACGCACGCCAAGGTTCGCCTGCGACCCGGCGGCGGCGCTGCGTCTGCGGCGCTGGGGCGAGAACACTGGGCCGCATCAGGCCGAAATCTGGGCAGGCTGGGCCTGGCGCTGGCGACGTGGGCCGAACGGGGGTCGCGGCTGGCCGGCCCAAGTGGAGAAGCGAGGCGGGCCGAGGCTGGGCCGTCTTGTAGCGTGGGCCGCAGCGTTGGCGGGTTGCTGGGCTGGGCCGCAAGCGGGGAGAGGGAGGCGCTGGCGGGGTGGGCCGAAAGGGGAAAAAGGAAGCTGGGCCGAGGGAAAGAGAGGAGGGAGCAAACGCGAGTCGGGGAAAAAGTTGAGGGTGCAGAATCGAACTCAGACCGAAGGAACTTTTCTAGGGTTCAAACAAGGGCGATTCAAACTCGAATTTAAATCTGATTTAAATTCTTGTTTGAACCACAATCAATATAAAACTCAATGCAGCTAGCATGAATGCACACACAATATTTAAACCTATATTATTTTTAATTTGTTTTAGAAAATAGCATTTTTCTTGTACTAAATTCCCTGGAAATTATATAAAGCTTGGAAAATTTTAGAAAATTGAGAAAAATATTGTATTATTTATTTTAAAATTCACAACCCAAATCGAAAAATTTTGGGTGTGACAGGTGACACTTTGAGGTACACAAAGTCACCGTCTTCAAAGTTAAGATCCCTCCGTCTGACATCCGCATAGCTTTTCTGCCTGGATTATGCCACCTTCAAATTCTGTCTGATCATCTGCACCTGTCGCTCTGCCTCTCTCAGTATTTCTGGTCCAAATACCTGTCTTTCCCCGGTTTCATTCCAGAATAGTGGTGTCCTGCACTTTCTGCCATACAAAGCCTCTAACGGTGCCATCTGCAAACTCTTCTGATAGCTATTGTTGTATGAGAACTCTGCATATGGTAGACTCCTGTCCCAACTGGCACCATACTGTAGAGCACATGCTCTCAACATATCCTCCAATATCTGATTAGTCCGTTCCGTCTACCCATCTGTCTGCGGATGGTAAGCTGAACTGAACTGTAACTTAGTGTCCATGGACTCATGCAGTTGCCGCCAGAAATGCGACGTGAACTGAGTACCTCAATCCGACACTATCCTTTTTGGTACTCCATGCAAACACACAATCCTCTCCATATATAACTCTGCTAGTCTGGCTCCCGTGTAGGTGGTCTTCACTGGAAGAAAATGTGCCACCTTGGTCAGACGATCCACAATTACCCAGATCGAATCAAATCCTCTCTGAGTGCGAGGTAGACCAGTGATGAAGTCCATGCCGACTTCCTCCCACTTCCATTCAGGTATCTTCAAGGGTTGAAGCAAATCGACAGGTCTCTGGTGCTCAGCTTTGACTCTCTGGCACGTGTCACACAAAGCTACATATGTTGCCACATCACGCTTCAAGCCATACCACCAAAATCTTTCTTTGATATCTTGGTACATCTTGGTACTCCCGGGGTGTATCGAGTATGTAGACTCATGGGCTTCTCTCAGGATAGCATCCTTGATCTGCTCTATGTCAGGCACGCAGATCCTTTTTCCATACCACAACGTCCCTTGATCATCCACTCTAAATCCAGGTGCCTTTCCTATTGCAACCCGCTCTAGGATCTCCTTGATCTTCTCATCCCCAAGCTGACCTTTCCGGATTTCCTGTTCCAGAGTCGGTTCTACTGTCATGTCCGTGATGCTGGCAACAAAACCCAGACTCATCCTTTCAAACTCCGGACTGAGCTCTTCTGGTAAACACTGTCCCGTGATCTTATTCGCATAACTCCTTCTACTCAGAGCATCTGCCACCAAGTTAGCTTTGCCTGGGTGATAATGAATCTCCAGGTCGTAATCCTTGATCAACTCTAGCCATCTGTGCTGCCTCATGTTCAGATCAAACTGAGTGAAAACATACTTGAGACTCTTATGATCAGTGTAGATGTCACACTTGTGGCCAATCAGGTAATGCCTCAAAATCTTCAAAGCATGTACCACTGCTGCCAACTCCAAATCATGTGTTGGGTAATTTTGCTCATGCTTCCTCAACTGTCTTGATGCATAAGCTACAACCCTGCCTTCTTGCATAAGTACACACCCCAAACCTTGACGAGAAGCATCACAGTAGATGGAGAAACTCTTGGTTATATCTGGTAGTACTAGAACAGGTGATGTGGTTAACCTCTTCTTCAACTCATCGAAACTGGTCTGACACTCAGCTATCCAGACAAACTTGGCATTCTTCTCCAATAGAGCTGTCATTTGCTTGGCAATCTTGGAAAACCCTTCAATGAACCGTCTGTAGTATCCTGCCATTCCAAGGAAACTTCTGATCTCACTCACATCTTTCGGTGGGTTCCAACTCAGCACATCCTAAACCTTCTTCGGATCAACTGCCACTCCACCATTAGACAACACATGACCCAGGAATGCTACTTGTCACACCCAGGTTTTTATATAAACCCGAAGTGCTGCTATATGTGTGCCCAGGATGTCCACAGAACACATACAGCTAACAAATATGATAAACAGAGTACATATGCTCGAAATAAAATAATTTAAATCAGAGTTAGCACATACACAGCGGAAGTCTAATCTTCAACTCGAAGGTGAGGCCGCAATCCACAGGGACACGGACTGGTTGACCTCAGCTCAGAAGTATGGAAATCCTCAGGAAACTCAGTAGCTATCTCATTCACTCCATCTGATACCCATCCGGGATTTTGTTGAATAATGGCAAGCGTAAGTAATTGTCTTACTTAGCAAGTATAACACGGATATATGAAGGCTTAAAAGAAAGGCTTGACACGGCTGAACTGCATTAGCAATTTTAGTTGTTGATTCATTTTAACTTTATCCAATTTACTACAAGTGAAAGGACTCCCCGTTGTAACCCAATTAAATAGTGTAAGTATCATTAAATAACAATAATAGTAACCATCAAGTTCTATTCGAAAAGGAACGCCAGGCCGCTCATGACCTTGAGCAAGGCTATCATGATAGATTGTACACTCTGTAGAGGTTTCACCCTTTACCCACCAGTCGCGTAAAAGCTCATGGAGCTTTGCATCCAACCACGCACATCAACACTTCCTAGGTGTGACTGCATAGGGACGCTACGAGGATTTTCACAAGACACCCTAACCCAACAGTAGCCGTTATGGTACAACACAGGCAGCATGGCCCAGGCACCGAGATTGACTGAGGCTCATGTAGCGACACGAGGGGGTCAATGGCGTCCAATGCGCGGCAACACATGCAACAACAGGAGAATAAAGAGCGCAACGTGTGGAGCCCCAACACATGATGGCTCCCAACACGGGACTGTGCCTCACGGGGACATAGCCGACGGATCTTCCGTCCTCGGTGGATCAAGACATACTCTCACCCATGCTTCCCATACCGCCGTCTGCCCCATCGGTGACTACTGTTAAGCTAGAGCCGTACAAGCTACTTGTCCAAGACCAGAGCCATTATAGTTCTGGCGGTGGCGACAGGCTCCTGGGTTTCCGCTTTAAGAAACGGTCCTTACGGAGAGACACTAGGGCCTGGCACGCAGCTGACGCCCTAGTTCCCTTAACCATGTTGCTAAAAAGCATAATTTAACATTAAAGGTTGAAGTGAACCATTATGTCAAGATTAACATTAATAATAAAGGTGACAGTAGCTGCGCCTAGCAAAAGTCTACCCATATTGCAATAACCCAAGGTAGTCAAGGTAACAGGAATAACAAAACTAGGAATATCCTTAGGGTACATCAATTTAAATGCATGAATGCAAATAAATGTAGTACAAAGGTAGGGGTGTATAGGTAGCAAGGATTGTCCGTGCTATACTTGCCTCAAATCCGGTATATACACTTTAGTCTTTGGGTCTTGATCTTCAATTCCTCTTCTTGAATCCTCTTGATGGCGTTCCTCTACTCGCAGCAATCATCGGCACAAACATACAAGCAAACAAACAATAATAACTAAGAACAATACACCAAATAGTAGAAACAGGACAAAAGGTGGCTACGAAACTAATCTACGCTTTGCTACGAACACGTGAGCGCGAAAATCACACTAATCGGAGTTAAAACGGAGAAGATATGGCTTTTCTAAGGTCTAGGGTCTTGCTGGCAAGTTTCAGAAACTTCCAGGGGCTTATTTGCGAAAAAACAGAGGGCCTAAATGTAATTATACATAAAACTACGAGGGCTAACGTGTAAAACAGAGGGCCTAAACGTAATTATACATAAAACTACGAGGGCTAACGTGTAAAAACAGCAGAGCAGGACCGCGGGTTGCATTTTTCAAAAGGGCAGGGGCTTAAATGCGAGGAAAGGACCTGGTTGTAAATACTTTTACAACTGAGGTGGACTGCGGGTTAAATCTAAGAAAATCCAGGGGCTCTTTAACAAAATTGTCGCGCTGACCGTTATCTTCTGGTTTGACCGGGGGCGGCGATCGGATCTGAGCCGTCGGATTTGGATCTAACGGCCAGGGCGGGTTAGGGGAAAAGGGGTCGCCGGCGACGCGAGGACGCGGCGGCGCTGCTCGGGCGGCGGCGGCGCATCGCCGGAGCGGGGTCGATCCGGCGCTACAGAGCGCCATTTGCGACGCGGCTTGGTGCTACGGGCTCAGAGGAGAACGGCGATTGCAACCATGGGGTTCAAGTTGAGGGATGGCCGATCTAGGGGGTGCGCGGCGATGGCCGGCGGCTGGCCATCTCCGGCGAGGTGGAAGAAACGCGTCGGGGCACGGCGGGGGGCGCGCTTAGGTGCGAAGTGACCAGGGAATCATGCCAAGGCTACCTGAGGTGATGAACCATGGAAGGAGCGATGGGGAGAGAGAGGCGGAGCGGGCTGAGTCGGAGGGAGAGGGAGATGGGCCGAGAGGGAACCGGCTGGGCCGAGCTGGGCTGCGTTTGGGAGAGAAAGAAAAAGGACCAGAAGCGGACCAAGGGAAAGCTCAGGGGGCAAGAACGAACTCGGGCCAAAGCAACTATTCTAAGGCTCAAAACAGAGCAATTCAAATGTGAATTTAAATTAAATTTAAATTCTTATTTGAACTACATACAACCAAAATGCAATGCAGCCAGCATGAATGCAAGGCACTCAATATTAAACCTATATTGTTTTGATTTAATTTAGAAAATTGAATTTTCCTATACTAAATTCCCTGTTAATTATATAAAGCCTGGCAAATTTTAGAAAATTAAGAAAATTATTGTATTAATTACGTTAAAAATTCACATCCCAAAATCCAAAAATTTTGGGGTGTGACACTACTTCCTTCAACCAGAATTCACACTTGCTCAACTTGGCATACAGCTGATGTTCTCTCAACCTTTGCATCACCAACCTCAGATGTTCCTCATGCTCTTCCTCATTCTTGGAGAAAACTAGTATATCATCAATGAACACCACGACAAACTTGTCAAGATAGTCCATGAAAACACTGTTCATCAGGTACATGAAGTATGCAGGAGCGTTGGTCAATCCAAAAGACATGACCAGGAACTCATACAGCCCGTACCGAGTAGTGAAGGTTGTCTTCTGTATGTCTGATGCCCGAATCCTCATCTGGTGATAACCCGATCGAAGGTCTATCTTAGAGAACACACAAGCTCCCCTCAACTGATCAAACAGGTCATCAATCCTTGGCAGAGGGTACTTATTCTTGATTGTTACCTCATTGAGTGCTCTATAGTCCACACACATTCTCTGAGACCCATCCTTCTTATCTACGAACAGCACCGGAGCTCCCCACGGTGAAGAACTAGGACGGATATACCCCTTGGCTAGTAGTGCCTCTATTTCCTCCTTAAGTTTAGCCAGTTCTTTTACGCCCATTCTATATGGTCTCTTAGCTATGGGTGCAGTTCCAGGTTTAAGTTCAATAACAAATTCAACTTCACGTTCCGGGGGCATACCTGGTAACTCTTCTGGAAACACGTCTGGGAATTCACACACCACTCGGATGTCTTCCAGGGCTTCACCTTTAGCTTGATTAGCTTGGCTGTGCTTTGGGGAACTAGCTGCCTGATACTCCACCTTCTCACCCGTCTTGGCTGTAAGTTGCACTGCTCTCTTGGAACATTGAATCACAGCCTCGTATCTGCCTAACCAACTCATTCCCAATATCAAGTCAAACCCAAGGGTTTCTAACACGATTGGATTCACCATGAAGTCTACCCCCCTTATTGTGATTGTGACATAGGGGCAACGTAGTGTGGCACGCTGTTCTCCCCCTGGTGAGCTAACTACCATGGGATTCCCCATAGGTTGCAAGATCATCATGTTCTTTTTCACAAAAGCAGCAGATATGAAAGCATGCGAGGCTCCGGAATCAAACAAAACGGTTGCAGGAGTTGAGTTGATAGAGGGAACGTACCCACGACCACGTCGGTAGCACCTTCTGCAGTCTCTGTACCCATGTGGTTAACCTTGCCCCTAACTGGATTTTGCTGCCCATGAATTGTCTGGCCTTGTTGCTGGTTCCCATTCTGGTTCTGGGGTTGTCCGACCCTCTGGTTGTTGTTCTGACCAGCGGGGTTTTGAACTCTGTGAGGACAGGCGTTAGCATAGTGCCCTGGCTCACGACAGTTGTAACACCTCTGCGCCGTTGGTGCGTTGTCAGCTGGGTTAGGGCGCTGAGCAAAGCCATTCTGCGCCTGGTTGTGCTGAACTGGACCAACCTGTAGCTGATTCTGGAAGCGGGGTTGCTGCTGTGGCGCCCGAGGGTACTGGGGACGTCGCTGGTACTGGTTGCGGTTCAACAGACTGGACTGTCCCTGAAAACATTGCGGGTTCACAACCTGCGGATTCCCTGGCTGCGGGTTGAAGCGGGGGCAGATGTTGCTTCCAGACGGTGGGACTTGAAGCTTCCTCTTCTTGTCCTCCATTTCACGGCGCTTGTTCTCCAGCAACAGTGCGTTATCCACCAGTTCCTGAAAGGTGGGAAACCTGGTGCACATCAGTTGGTACTGGAGCGCATCATGCAGGCCATCTTAGAATCTGGTCTGCTTCTTCCTGTCAGTCGCCACATCCTCTAGGGCGTAGCGGGCGAGCTCGATGAACTTGTCATGATAGGCAGTGACACTCATTCCTTCCTGGTTCAATGCAAGGAACTCCTTCTTCTTCAGCGTCATCAGGGCTTCTGGCACATGGTGGGAGCGGAAACTCTCACAGAACTCCTGCCAGGTGATCTGTGCACGGTTGGCGTGGGCGTACTGGTACGAGTCCCACCAGTCCAACGCCGATCCCTGGAGCTGTCCTCCTGCATACAGCACCTTCTCTCTATCATTGCACTGCGCGATGTCCAGCTGCCTTTCCACTGCCTTGAGCCAGTCCTCTGCTTGTAGTGGGTCACTTGCTTTGTTGAAGGTAGGAGGGCGTCCCTTCATAAACTCGCCCCTCTTGTCTCTGGGTGGCATTTTGAGCTGTTGAGGCGGGTTCTGCTGGTTCTGTTGCATCATTGCGATAGTATCGGCCATCTGTTGTGTCAGCTGGAGCTGCATCTGCATCATCTCCTCCATTCTGGGTGGTGGTGGTGGGTTCTGGTTGGCCCCACTGCCACCGACGTTCCTCCTGGTGTTAACCATCTATCATAGTAAGACACTTCCCATCAGTACTCTGTCAATCAGTAGGAAAGAACCCAGACTTGTACAGATGATACTTGAGAAAAATGAGTAACTGGTAGGATGTGAATTAAAGATGTGGGGAAGGTGATAGATAAAGTGCAAGAGAGATAAATAACCCAACTATTTATTCATTAATTCCTTAAACCTTAATCCAATACTAGATGGCGGTAGACTTGCGTCTACGCCCATCACACTCATTACAAAAATCCAAATCACTCATAAGCATAATAATAACCAAACCAATCACCTAATAACACAGCTCACACAAGACTCGACACGACTGAGTTTTGACTTAACTGAAAAGCGTAAACTAATCGTTCCCTATTACAGACTCATGGTAAACTTCCTAATGATTACGCTGGACGGTGGTACTAGCGGCGGCAGATCCGTAGCGAGGCCTCTTGCGTCGTGGTGACTCTGCACGGTAGACTGGTCGGCGTGGCGCGGGTGCTCCCAACTGGTGCTCAAGCAGTAGCACTCGCTCCTGAGTCATCCTCAATTGGTCCCTCACTATGGCGAGCTCATCCAAAGCTGCATCCGCGTCTGTGCTGAGAGTAGCCACCAGTGACACAGTAGCAGCGAACTGAGGATCCTCTATGTCTCCGATAGGAGCTATGGTGCAAGCTGTCTGTCCACTCCTCCGGCGGGGGTACCACCTCTCTGGACCATGCTGCACCTCAGCCCAAAACCTGTCTCTGTAGCTGAGATAAGCCTGACGAGCGGCATCTGCTATGGCTGCCTCCTGAGAGCTCCTCTCACTGATAGCACTGTGGAACGACCTCATCCTAGCAGCTCTTGCCCAGTGGTCAGGCGTGCGGACCTCCACTCTAGTCCTCCAGAAGCTGGGAAAGCGGGGATGCACCCACCAGTCACTGCGGTACTCAATGCCCACGTTGCCAGGGCCGTAGTGGTTCTCAAGCATCCTCCTGAGGCGCCGATGGTAGAAGTTGTCGCCTCCATCCCTGACGTAGTCGTACACAGTCCACCTTGGTGGCTCCAGCTCCTCAGGTGCCGGCTCTTCATCACCATCATCTCCATCATCACCATCATCACCATTAGGATCACCACCTGAATCTTCACTCCTGGCTGGCTGAACAGGCTCACGCTGCTGGATCTCTTCTACCTCACGCTCATCATCAGATGGCTCCAACTCTTCCTCCATCTCAGGGTCTTCTTCCTCTTCAGCCTCCCAATCTTGCTTTCCCAGATGCTGCAGCTGCCTCAGGCGCTCCTCCTCGCACCTATCCTGCCACTCACGGTAGGCATCCTGGTAGCGGGCGCCCAAGGCCGTCTCTGGAACACGTGGTGGAAGGAAGCCACAGGTCGTCTTGCGTGCTGTCAACTTCGTGCGAGCCATCTACAGCTGAGAGGAGAGAAACAGAAGAAAGAGATGGAAACCTTAAAATCTTTGCAATAGAGAGGGGTGGAGAAAACACAGCACCATTTTAAAGAAAGAACTCAACACATTTATAAATAAAATAAAAAGAGCAAGGATAAAACAAAATCTAATCGACCATTCTAACTAGGCTGCGATCCTACAGTCAGCACGGCTTTGATACCAATGTGTCACACCCGGATTTACACAGAAACCCGAAATGCGGCCATATGTGTTCCCAGGAAGTCATTACACATACGGCAAACAAATATGATAACAGAATACAGTGCTCGAATAAAATAAATGGTTTTACATCAGAGTTTGACTCAAATAAATGAATAAAACAGCGGAAGTCTCAATATTAACTCTCTCTAAACGAAAACGAAATAACCATAAACCACAGGGACACTGACTGTTTGAGCACAGCTAGTAGAATGGCAGATCCTCAGGAAATTCAACAGCAGCAGTACCATCTAATCCATCTGTTACCCATCCGGGATTTTGTTGAATAGCAAGTGTAAGTAAACCATCTACTTAGCAAGTATAACACGGTATGAAGGCTAAAAAGTAAGGCTAGACATGGCTGAACTGCATTAGCAATTTTAATTGATTCTTTTTAACATAATACTCCAATTTACTACAAATAAATGAATCCCAGTTGAAACCCACATTAATAAAGTAGAAGTGAGCAATAAATAATAAATAACAACATCAACTTCAAATCAAAAAGGATCCAGGCCGCTCGTGACCCTGAGCAAGGCTATCATGATAGATTATACACTCTGCAAAGGTTTCGCCCTTTACCCAGTCGCGTAAACGTTCAAAGGAACGTTGCACCCAACAACGCACATCAACACTTCCGAGGTGTGATTACATAGGGACGCTACGAGGCTTTTCACAAGAAACACTAAACCAACAGTAGCCGTTATGGTACAACCTAGGTGTTGACACTTCTTATGGTCCACTATGAGGATTGCCAATCCCAGTAATGGTGCAAGGAGTGTTCATTGGTACTCTTACGATACAGATATAAATCCGCAAGCGCACGGATACCGATGTAGCATTTCACCCGGGAGTATTCCTAGGTATCGTATTTATATTTCCGCAGGGAAGCATTGGACAAAGAGTATCGACTATTGACAAGGATGTAACTACTAATTAATGTACCGGCTAAAAGGGCGGGGGTAAAGGATTGGTTAGGAGTGATATGCAGTTGACACACACAAGGAGAAGTTCAGGATAGAGATTGAAGAGTGGTCTAGCTAGTGGGAGGACAACGAGACAGGAGAGGATTCCTATATACTTCCACTGTCCTTGGGATAACTCTAGCAAAGGTTACGGCTAGCAAGGAGAAAGGCATCTATGGTTCTCTTCCTAGTTCTAATATCTCGACATCGGGAACGGAGCCAGCGACACACAGAAAGGGATGAGAAGGGGTGCCACCAACATCCGTCATCTTACAGGGAGCCTACCATAAGAGCCAGGCGTGATGGGATACGAAGGCCGTATAGGGCTGTCACCACCTAACGGCTACCACCTCCGTATAACAGCCAGGCGTGATGGGATACGAAGGCCGTATAGGGCTGTCACCACCTAACGGCTACCACCTCCGTGCCAACTCAGAGATATTCCAAGGGTACTATCTAGACTAGGTACCATACCTACGCTAGACAATAACTACTCACTCTCCTAGAAAGAGCAAGCAATCCCGTCAATACCCCAATGACAATTCAACGCAAGTATTGAGCAGAAACGAGGAACCAACTAAGACAAGGAATTAAGAGAGAACTTCTAGAGCCAGACTACAACAACTATAACCAGGACTAGACATTCTACACATACTCGCGAGATAAATGCAGAACAAATAACTCAAGTAAAGGCGGAAGATAAATATATTAAATACTCAGAGTCTTACATAAAGAAATGGAAAAGATACAAGAGCTTTACCAGAACTCCAGAAGACGACTCCGGAACCCCGAGCGAAGATCGACTCTGACTCTAACTCCCAACTAGACTAGCCTAACTCTACATCTTGAAAGAGAGGAATGGAGACTTGCTCCTAAGTAGTATGTGTTACAAGTGAAGAGGGGGGTCTCTATTTATAGTAGAGAGGTGCCTTGAGGATGTGGAGGACCTTGCATGGATTCGTGCTTCTTCCCATGGGCTGATCCGTGTGAGGGAGCTTCTAGCCAACGAGCAGCTGCCACATGGCCTGCCATGCGCCGCCTATGCATGCGCGCGTGCTTTCTCCCTGGCAGGATCCGCGTGAGTGCCCCAAGAGCCAACGGCATCGTGACACGTGCTCCAGCGCGCACCGCCTTGGCTTGGTCTCCCGCGCTACGCGCTGCCGCCTCTGCTGCGTGTCGCTGCGCCGTGGGCCCGCTCTGCTGCGTGCATGCATCCGCACCGCCTTCCCTGCGCGCGAGCGCTTGCAGCTGCGTCGCTACTGTACGGGCCAGGCCTGCTCCCTGCCGCTGTGCGTGCGCCAGCGCCTGGCCGAACGGCCCGCTGGGCCACCTGCCATTGCCGCTGCTCCCTGTCCTGCATACTCCTATGCGAGAGACACCGCGAGGCACGAGCTGCAGCGTTAAGCCGCTGCCGCGTGGGCCCAGCTGCTTTGCATGCGGAGGACAGCTCCAGCGCGTGGGGCTGCCTTGCCCCCCCCCCCTGGCTGCATGCGCATGTGCTGCTGTGTTGCTGCTGCATGACCGGCTGGGACCCAGCTGTGCAGCGCACACCCTTTTGCTTGCTGCATGCACCTGTGTGCTGTGCGCACCTGTGCTGCTGCCATGCATGCAGCTGCAGCATGTGGGTCCCCCCGCTGCTGACGTCAGGTGCTGACTGATGACGTCAGCACCTATATTTATTGGGGATTTGATATCTTTTTATCCAGAGCTCCAACCGATGCAAATAATATATTCGCGGAAATCGTCTCGACAAGCTCTTCGCATTGGTGCACTCCAATTGGACATTTGAGATTATTTGTGCTCGTGATAATTTATACTCCAATTCTAGCTCGAACGACAGATCGTCCATTTAATGTCATTTTCGGGTATAATCCTGCAGAGCACTTAGAAACACCAAGACTTGTGGAAATAGTCAGTATAAGCCTAGTAATGCATGGAACCATGTCTATATGCCATTTATTTACCGAGACTTTGGCGGTGAAAATCAGTCAAAATTAGGCTGTAACAGCCGCCAACACTAGGCAGCATGATCTAAGGCACCGAGATTGACTGACTCCCAGGGCGCTCCCATAGGAGGGTCAATGGCATCCAGAGCGCAGCAACACATGCATCAACAGGAAAATAAAAAGCGCAACGTGTGGAGCCCCAACACATGATGGCTCTCAACACGGGACTTTTCCTAACAAGACATAGCCGACGGAACATCCGTCCTCGGTGGATCAAACCATACTCTCACCCATGCTTCTCATAACGCCGTCGGCCCCTTCGGTAACTACTGTTAATTTAGTGTCGTACAAGTTACTTGTCCAAGACCAGAGCCACTATAGTTCTAGCAGTGGCGACAGGATCCTGGGTTGCCGCTTTCAGAACCAGTCCTTATGGAGAGACGCTAGGGCCAAGCACACAGCGTACGCCCTAGTTCCCTGATCCATGTTGCTAAAAAGCAGGTTTTACCATTATCATTAAGTGGACCATTATATCAAGATTAACAGTTAAGCAAAGGTGACAGTAGCTGCGCCTAGCAAAGTTCTACCCAATTGCAATAACCCAGGGTAATCAAGGTATAGGATAAACAAAACTAGGAATAACCTTAATAGGACAACAATTT
>OAMR01000024.1:867299-883634 GCA_900205405.1 Echinochloa crus-galli | reverse complement strand
AGAGCACCTCCTAAACAATGATTTGAGCAAAGGGAAATTGAATTGGGAAATAAATTGAAACTAATGGGCCGACACTCCGGCTCCTCTCCGGGACGCTCACCTCTCCTCTCTCCCTATTCTACTGATACAAGTGGCGGAACTTGGCAACGCTCACTCTACTCTTGTGTTGTGTTTGATACAAGGTGTATGCCACTGCTTATATAGGTGTCCTAAGGTGGTTTGGAGTGGTGTAACCGCCAAGGGATCCAGGGGATATTCCCTGTTGATTCGGGCGAAGAGACCGGGTTCGGCCGAACAGGTCGGTTCGGCCGAACCCCTGGATCCACCGCCTTGGCTCTGGACGGCATGGATGCACTCCTGGAGGCGGTTGGTGCATTGGGGGCGGTTTGGCTGAACTGGTGGGTTCGGCTGAACTGGTGGGTTCGGCCGAACTGGGCTTTCAGCCCAGAACGCCCCCCGTGCACCGCCTCTTGCTCCTGGACCTCCTGGGCTGGCTTCTGGTGCTTGGACTCATGTTGTTCTGGCCCAGGCTGACGTGTCGGTGCTCCAGGATGAGTTGGCGGTCGTCCACGTGTCGTAAGTTGTGGTTGTTTGGTCATCGTTGACGTGGACGGCTCCCGGTGACTCGTACGGCTAAGGGGGGTAACCGGCCGAATCGTGTCGTTCGGCCGAATCGGTCAATTCCGACCCCTATAGCACGTATTTTGTCGTAGGTGTACCTGCAAACATGACACTCACCCAAACTCGTGGAACTTTATTAGAACTAAAACCTAAGTACATGGAATGTTGCATAAAGCCTCATTTATTTCAGAGTATTGGTGAGTGTCATGTTTGCAGGTAACTGCCAACAGTGAGTCAAGTGGGATAGGGTCGTCCCGCATAAAGAATATTCGCCCGAGATGCGGGACGAGCCTCCCGCCCAAAACGAGCGGACGGGGCGTCCCACTTCGCCTCTGTCACGGGCCGTCTCTCTCCGTGGAAGGGCGTCGCAGGGATGGGAGTATGGATAGCAACGGGCTATCCCCGTTGGGTTTTAGCGTAACCTCCTGTCCCCCGAGTGAATTAAATTTCCCCGCTCCCCGTCCCCGATAAGCTCACGGGGGCAGATTTTCCCCGTCCCCGAACGGGGATCACACACCCAACGGGGATCCCAACCCCTAGAAATCCCCTAAACTTATAGCTTGTTTTTCTCAGTAAATCTTAATTGTAAAACATTGAAACATTTCAAGCATTACACAGGAGAAAAAAAGAACAAGACCAAACCATACATACATCCGTATACAGTCTATACAATGCGCTAGCCTTCTCACTGAGGAAACAAAAACAAAGAGAGTCCCTGAAATCTTCCTGCCGGCTCACTTTTTTCTGGTTGCCTTCAAGGCTCACTTCCCAAGGAACTAAATGCCATCATTCATCATTGGTCGATGCTGATTGCTCCCGTGGACTTTTGATCTGCTAGTTCAAGCACGCACCTTTTGCAGTTGGTCACTCCTATCGGCGGACGCACACGGAGAGAGGATTCGGACTTTCGGAGGCTGCGAGCGGCCCACCGACGCCGGCATCTGGCTATGGTTGCGGAGACCGGGAGAGTGGACGGGGCTCAGGCGCTCAGAAGAAGATCGACAAGGCGCCCGTGCCTTCGCCAGGAAGTTGGCGGCGGAGTGACGGGAGAAAGATGAGGGGTGAGGTAGGGTTAGTTGGTCGCCGGCCAAATTTATATGAGTGTTGTGGGCTTGGGCCAGTATCATTTGCTGGGCTTCTTTTTGGCCTGTGCATTCGGGGGTTCCCAGTGGGGATCGGGGACGGGGAGCCTGGGAACGTTATGGCCCTCGCTTCACCCGATGGGGATAACATTTGGCCCGTTAAGCCCCCCGCGGGGAGTAAAATCGCCCCGTTTACATCCCTTAAGGGCTGGTTTGGGAGCACCATCCCCGCGGGAGGCTTCCCGGGGAAAGCCGCCTGGCCTGCCTTGGTCGGGAGCGCTTCCCCGGGAAGGAGAGGGAATCCCGGCGGGAATTCGGGCTCCCAAAGTAGCCCTAATGGATGAATTCCCCGTCGGGGATCGGGGCCCATTGCCATCCATAGATGGGAGCTCGACCTCCGGCGGCGTGGCCGCGCGAGCTCCTATGGCGGGTGGCTGTTGACACTTCTTACGGTCCACTATCAGGATTGTGAATCCCAGTAATGGTGCAAGGAGTGTTAATTGGTATTCTTACGATACAGATATAAATCCGCAAGCGCACGGATACCGATGTAGCATTTCACCCGGGAGTATTCCTAGGTATCGTATGTATATTTCTGCAGGGAAGCATTGGATAAAGAGTATCGACTAGTGACAAGGATGTAACTACTAATGAAAGTACCGGCTAACAAGGCGGGGGTAAAGGATAGGATAGGAGTAATATGCAGTTGACACACACAAGGAGAAGTTCAGGATAGAGATAGAAGAGGGGTCTATCTAGTGGGAGGACAACGAGACAGGAGAGGATTCCTATATACTTCCACTGGCCTTGAGATAACTCTAGCAAAGATTACAGCTAGCATGAAGAAAGGCATCTATTCTCCTGTAATCAGCAATCTCCAAACTTTATGCCGCCGCGAACTGATTTGGTAAGCTTATCCCGAAAAAATAGGCGGGAAAACAGAATGTGAGACGCCCCCGTTACTGTAGCCCTAAAACTTGAGCCGTTATAAATCTGGATCTGCTTCCATCAATGCTCATTCAGCCATCAAGCCATTGCCTTAGTGCCGAAAATATGAATGGAGACTTGCTCCCAAGTGGTGTGTGTTACATGTGACAAGAGGGGCTCTATTTATAGCTTGGAGATGACTTGGGGATGTGGAGATGCTCTAGGAATATTCCCCTCATCATCCTCTCCTTGTGCCAAGTGTCGTGACCAGAGCAAAAGGCTCCACCGCCTCCCTGCTCCTGCCGACCTCCTGCAGCCGCTTTGCTTCTGCAGCCGCTGACCGTGGGTCCTCCCTGACTTCCTGCATGCGCGCAGCACCGCCTTGGCAAGCTGATCCACTGCCACGCGGGCCCTCCTGCTCCTGCGCATCGCTGCGCTTTTGACTCGCGCGCGAGCCTGCGCCTTGGCCGCTAGCGCGCGTGCATGCCCGGCCGCTGCAGCGCCTCTCGTCGCCTGCCCAGCTGCTTCCACGCGCAGGCGCTGCTGCTCATGGGCCCACCTGCCTCCGCTTCTTGCATGCGCACGCGCAGGACCCCTGCTGCATGCTGCTGTGCATGAGTGCTGTGGGTGTGGGTGCATGCATGGCTCATGTGGGCCCGCCTGCCCCTTGCTGTTTTGCTTTTTTTTTTTTGAGCAAACCCTTGCTGTTTTGTTGTGCAGCTGTGTTGCTGCTCGCGAACGCACACAGGTGCTTGTGATGCGATGCATGCTGGTGGTTCCCGCTAGGTGCTGACGTCATCACCCTTAATCAATTGGAATTTAATATCTTGTCATCCCGAACTTCGATTGATGCAAATAATATATCCAACGGAATCGTCTTGACGAGCTCTTCGCATTGGTGTACTTCAATTGGACATTTGAGATTATCTGTGCTCGTGATAATTTATATTCCATTTCTAGCCCAAACGGCGAATTGCCCGTTTAATGCCGTTTTTCGGTATAATCCTGCAAAGCACTTAGAAACACCAAGACTCGTGGAAATGGTTAGTATAAGCCTAATAATGCATGGAACAACATCTATATGCCATTTATTCACCGAGACTTTGGCTGTAAAAATCGGCCAAAATCAGGCCGTAACAACCGCCAACAGTGGCGTGCGAGCTCCTACGGTGGGCGGCGCCCGAGAGCTGCTCCAGTGGGCGGCGGACGAGCTCCTCCGGCGAGCGTCCGCGCGAGTGTTGGCACTCCTTACGGCCTACAGATAAATCCGCAAGCGGACGGATACCGATGTAGCTTTCACCGGGAGTATTCCAGGTATCGATTTCCACGGAGAACGAGAAGTAGTCTGAATCTAAACTAAGTTGTCCTAGGTAGAAAAATTGGATGGAATGGAGTGGATGAAGTGGATGAAATGGAATGGATAAGGTGGGTGACGACAACAAGGAGAGAGGAGAAAGGATAGGAGGGTAGAGAGGGTGCAGGTCTGGTAAGAGTATTCTTCCGACTACGGAGCAATTCAGAGGATACGAACACTTACTTGCTTCGGGACTTTAGAGCCCCTGGCACAAGCAAACAATCTAAGCAGCTAGCATACAATTATACTATACTACTAAGCATTGAACGCAGAACGATGCAAGTAAAGTAAGTAAGAACTGAATGCTCAATTAATTAAAGAGAGATACAAGAGTTACCAGACATGACCCTGATGTTACTCGAAGTGAAGTCGCATCCGTAGAGGTACAGCTAGGAGAGGGGCCGACACTCCGGCTCCTCTCCGGGACGCTCACCTCTCGTCTCTCCCTATTCTACTTGATACAAGTGGCGGAACTTGGCAACACTCACTTCTCTCTTGTGTTGTGTGTCAAATGAGCAGCTAGACCCCTCTATTTATAGTGTCCAATGGCGGTTGGACGTGTTTGAAGTGGAGCAGTGGCCAAGAAAGCTCAGGGGCGGTTCCAGCATCTTCGGGCGAAGATCCCGCGTTCGGCCGAAGGGGGTCGGTTCGGCCGAACTGCCCAGTTCGGCCGAACCGTAGGATCCACCGCCCTTGCTCTCCTATGGCCTGGATGTCGTCCCAGAGGCGGTTTTGAGGCGATTGCTCAGTTCGGGCGAACTGGTGGGTTCGGCCGAACCCGAGATGTTCGGCCGAACTGCCCTCTGCACCGCCTTCGTCCCTCCCACGTGCTGGATGACCTCCTGGGTCGGTTGGCAGGTCGGTTCCTCGGTCTGGGCTGAGTTGGAGGCCTTCTGGTGTACTGGCGGGCTTCGGTATGTGTTGGCGGTCGTCCACGTGTCGTACATCGTGTCTGCTTAGTCATCGGTGATGTTGACGAGATTATGTTGATTCCGAGGCTCAGGTCATACCCGATTTCTTAGTCCATGCCCATTATCCTCTGTAGACGTGGACGGCCCCCGGTGGCTTGTACGGCTAAGGGGGGTAACCGGCCGAATGTGTCGTTCAGCCGAATCGGTCATTTCTGACCCCTATAGCACACATTTCTCGTTGTTGTACCTGCACAAGCGACACTCACCAAAACTCGTGGAACTCCATTAGAAATAAAACCTAAGTACATGGAATGTTACATAAAGTCTCATTTATTCCCGAGTATTGGTGGTCGAAATTGGGTTGTAATGACCGCCAACAAGCTCCCCCAAGCTTAGCTCTTTGCTCGTCCTCGAGCAAAGATAAAAACTTAGGCTCGATGGATGAGGAGTTGCTACAATGTCATTTCTCTTGCAGGTAACTTTATAAACAACTAGTACTCAAAAGACACTTTGAATCACTAGCAAGGTATTAATTCACCATTTTACCTATGGGGCTTATAGCAATCTCCTTATCTTGGGCGGTTGAAAGAATGAACAGTTTAACTTAGTTTTATTCCACTCTACTCTTTTCAGGATCCTATCTCGGAGTTTTCTCCCTTTTGTGAAAAGATAAATTGTTCTTCATTGGTTCACTCAATCACTCAAGTGTATTTGAATCCTCACCAAAGGCTTTGCCTTATTTTCATCCTAACATCTAATTTGGCTTTTTGTGTAGCTCAGGGACAAAGAATGAAGGCATACAAGCATCTTATATTTTGCTAAGTTAAAAACCGGACCTTAGGAGAATCAATTCACACTCTTAGATCAAGAAGTGCAAGTGTATGGAATATGCGGAGTGGAATATGTGGAGTGGAATTTGGTGGAACTTCCTGGAATGATTTCTTCCTCTCCTTTATTTATTTTTCAAGAGCATGGGCTATCTTTTATTCTTCATTTTTTACCATGCCTTTTTGGCATGCTTTTCTTTTTCTCATATTTTTGCCATGCCACTTGGCATGCTTCTTTTTTTTTTGCATAGCCCATGCCTCTACTTCAAAGATATTTGGAGAGGGAATCAAAGAACATGAAGTTTATTTTTGTGGAATGGAGGATGGCATGGTTTTGCTAACTCCCAGTGTAGGAATTGCAACTGAGGGCCTACAGATAAATCCGCAAGCAGATGGAATACAAGCATCTTATATTTTGCTAAGTCAAAAACCGGACCTTATGAGAATCAAATCACACTCTTAGATCGAGAAGTGCAAGTGTGTGAAGTATGCTGAGTGGAATATGTGGAGTGGAATTTGGTGGAACTTCATGGAATGATTCTTCCTCTCTTTATTTATTTTTTCGAGAGCATGGGCTATCTTTTATTCCCTTTTTTTTTCCATGCCTTTTTGGCATGCTTTTCTTTTTCTCATATTTTTGCGATGCCACTTGGCATGCTTTTTTTCTTTTTTTTCGGGTTCATTTCTACTCATGCCAAATAACTCAAGCATAGTCAAGCAACTAGTTGCAGCAAAGTACTAGCAAAATTAATGACAGAGCAACTATTATGTCGGGTGGTGGATCCTTTTGCTCTACACATTGTCCTCGTGGGAGACGTATGGCAAAGTCGATGTCATCGAATAGACCATCGTCAAAATCGTAGGGAGTGGTGTAGAGTGGAGGATAGGTAGTCCAGGCTAGAGTAAGGTTGTGGTTCGAATTGAGCGTCGGGTTCTGATGGAATGGAAGAGCTGGTAGATTTGGATTGTTGGTGTACAGGCTCTTCAGGTTTAGGCTGCTTTTCTTCTTCATCAGGGAGTTCGTCATAGACTCCAATGTAGGGAGTGTCGTCCAGGATGCGCTCCAGGACTATCCTCGCTTCACTAGGAACCAAATGAAAGAACGACCCTCCAGAAGCAGAGTCCAAGAAAGTGGTGGCTACTATTTATTCATCAAGCTAAGAATTAGGAAACAAATATTGGAAGGGAAATAAAGAGAGCACCTCCTAAACAATGATTTAAGCAAAGGGAAATTGAATTGGGAAATATGAGCCCAGGCAGCTCCTAACGATTCCCCCTTTAATTGCTTAAAGGTAAGAATTTCGATTCGGAGACTAGCTACCTTGGAAACTGGGAAGAAATTTAGACAGAATTTCTCTCTAAGGGTCTCCCAGCTCCCTTCCATAGTATCGACAACTAGAGAGTATCATTTCTTCGGTCCTCCCGTCAATGAGAACGGGAATAGCTTCCATTTGAGTGTCTCTTGTGTCATGCCCGCAATGACGAGACACGAACAGAGTTGCTCAAACTCGCGCAAATGCGCGTATGGACTCTCAGCATTCGTTCCTGAGAACGTTTGCTCTCGAACCATGGCTATGAAGCCGAGACATAGCTCATAGCCGGGTGTGTGGATAGGATGTGATGATGGTGGTGGCTCCAAACAAGCGCCCTTTGGAGCCGAGTGTTGGCGTAGGGTGAGGGTGGAATCCATATGGATAGATGGTGATGGGATACACGGACAACTTGGGTTCGGAATCAGAACAGCTACCGTTCCCCGGCAACGGCGCCAGAAAGCTTGTTGGCACTCCTTACGACCTACAGATAAATCCGCAAGCGGACGGATACCGATGTAGCTTTCACCCGGGAGTATTCCAAGGTATCGATTTCCACGGAGAACGAGAAGTGGACTGATTCTAAACTAAGTTGTCCAAGGATAGTGGAATGGAATGGATGGTATGGATGAGGTGGATGACAACAACAAAGAGAGAAGAGAAGTGATAGGAGGGTAGAGAGGGTACGAGTCTGGTAGAGGTATTCTACTGATTGATCGAGCAGATCAGAGGATACAGATAGATACTTGCTTCGGGACAAGGGAACCGGTGGACACACAGAAAGGGATGAGAAGGGGTGCCACTATTTCCCAACTGGGGAATCCTACGGACCGGAACTAACGTGATGGGCTACAAAGACCGGAAGGGCTGTCACCACCTTACGGCTACCACCTCCGTTGCGACGGGAATAAACTAAGGCCACCGACTAGTCTAGGAACCACGCCTACACTAGGCAACGACTACTTACTCTGCTAGAAAGAGCAAGCAACCTTGTCAATACTCTTGGTGACAATTCACCTCCAATATCAAGCAAGATCGAAGAACCAGCCAAAACAAAGACTTAAACAAGACTACAAGCACTAGAACTATAACTGACTATAGTCTAAACAAGATATATGCTGCAACTAGGATAAAGTAGAAGCAAGATATAAATGACAAAGGCAAAGTGATAAAGATAACTATATTGATAACTCAAAGTCTTGCAAAAGGAAAAGGTAAAAGATACAAGAGCTTATACCAGAGCTTCTGAAGACGACTCCGGAACCTCCGAGGCAAAGCTCGACTCAACTCTAACTCCCAACTAAACTATCCTAACTCTACTAGAATGGATCAGAGACGAGAGGGGTTTCCTTGGCTAAGAGATTGGTCAACGACCGGGCTTTTTGAGAGAAATTTTTGATGAAACACCTATAGAGCCCGGTGCGGCCAAGGAAACTATGAATCCCCTTTTACTCATGGGAGGTGTAGGCAGAGGATCGTATTAGGGAGTACGTCAGGGGAAGATGATGGATTCTGGCTTTAAATCTAGTCTTTCCCCGATCAAAGACGAATCTTCGTGACAACTGCCTAGCGACCCAAAGGTAAGATGAGACAGGGATATGATGTGTATGAAGGTTAGGAGTAATCCCATTGAAATCTTGGATCGGGTGTCCTGAGACTGATCGATCCTCCTCCAGGACCGTGGAAGTCGGCTGGGTTCCAAGGGGTTTATCACTGGTGGTCACTGGAGCGTGTTCGTCCTTAAAGAGGGAAGAACACTTCAATCCAGAGGAAAGAGGCTTAGGCTCGATTGGAGGATGAATGTCTTCTTCCTCCATAAGAAATTGGGCATCTTCTTCTAGGAAATGTTGCTCTAAGTCTATCAAGGATGTTGACATGACCTCCTCTTTAGGATCAGGATCGGGCTCCGCCTCTATAGGTGTGTTCAAGGAATAAGAATAAGCGATGCATCGGTGACGTTGACGGCCCCCGGTGCCTTGTACGGCTAAGGGGGGTAACCGGCCGAATGTGTCGTTCGGTCGAATCGGTCATTTCTGACCCCTATATGTTAACACCAAAATTTGGCACCAAAAAGAGACTGACATGTGGGCCGGGATTGGTAAAAGATATCATTCGGAAAGGAAAGCTTGTCTTCAAGGGCGTTCGGCAAAGGCATTCTGCGGTCGGGAGTCCGTCGCCAATTCGGCAAGGAGCTGCTCTATGGAAAGCATTCGGGAACGCGTGATGACGTGGATAAAGTAAGGAAGATGCCGATCTGATGAAGAATACAAGATGAATACGGCATTTTAGACGTATTTCTTTGGAAACAAACATTTTGTAATCGTAATCGAGTAGGAATCGTGTCAAAACCAGGGTATAAATATGAACCCATGGTGATTGTAATAGGGATCGAACAATCATACAACAAACCGGCCTTGCGCCACCTTTTCGAGTCCTTTAGTCGTGTCGTCGAAATCTTCGAGAGGAACCATCGATCCGTCGACCTCCGTAAGTACCGGCAACCTTGTATCATGTCTAGTATCATGCGGTGGATTTAGATTATGATGCAAGTAGTCTTGTTACCGTGCTTAGTATCATGCGGTGGATTTAAGCTTGGTATGAGAAGGCTTCTTTGTTAAATCATGAGTCATGCGGTAGGCTAAGGTTTAGCTTGAAGCGAGTTATCGGCTCTATTAGATACTGGCAAAGATCTAATAGATTCATTAAGTTACCTTGTGTTATTTGGGTTTTACTTTATGTTTAATTCATATAACACTCTTTTTGCCCAGTCTAGATTGGTTAGGTTCGGTTTTGATTCATCGCAAGACATGACCATGTTACCTTACATAGCCGAATTCAAACCAATCTAGATTGCCACGTGTCGCGGGTTCAAACTCGTTGGTTTTGTATGGATCTTGACAGAGCCGGGTATCATGCGGTAGATGCAGGTTTTTGGGTCGTTTTAGAACTAATCATCCGGTGGATTAGAGCTCGAAATCGATCTGATAGGTCTATCAACATCGACGAAGCTTGTTCCTTCTTCATGGAACCCGAATCGGCTATCTAGCCGTATTCGGCAGTCCCTCAATGAGTGAAAACGTGTTCGTAACTTTGTTTTAAATAATGAATGCTTCTAGCCTTCCACGTTTAGAGTATATCATGCGGTGGATTGATCTATTCTTGGTTGGTGGCGTGATTTTAAACAAGTCGTATCATGCGGTGGATTAACTTGTTTGATTCTACGCCTGACGGGTTCGAGGGTATCTAGACATGCGGTAGACTAGTGCTTTTAGACCTATGCATTCTTGTTTATTAGAGATTTACGATCGTGCTTTCACCCTTTTATTTATTTCGTCGCGTTATGATAATCGGTTATGGTTACATGCTACAACGTGTCGCTTAATTAAAATACCGATCCTTCATCATGATGACGTCATGCGTTCGGCAGTATGCGCTCTGCCGAATATGCATGTGAGCGCCTGCATTGCCGACAGATAGCTTGTTCATAGCTATATGCCGATCAAGATTGGCCTTGCAAGCCGTAGAGATGGAACTGTCTGGTATCATCCGGCATGTTCCAGGTTTTATATCTAAACATTTTTTCTTCCTTTGTCAGTTTCAGGGAAAATTGACTGGCACGCTTACAGGATTCAGACGATCGGGCACGTGTGAAGCCAGCTGATTCGGCTTGCTGTGTGCTTGGCGTGAGAAGCCGATTTTGCGTCAACACACTTTTTGGCACGCCCGGTGGGACACTCAAGCTTTGAAGATGCCTGAGATAAAAGAATTGCTGGATGTCACTCTTGAAGAACTGACTGAAGAGCATCAACAGATAGTGAAAGCTGCTGCAGAGCAGTTCATTAAAAAGTGCTTGCTATCTTTCGGCAAGAACAGGAGTGGTGCACCTTTTCTCAAAACAGAACTGCCAAGAGTCTTGCTGCCTGGACAGTCAGATATGAGTACAGATGAAGAAAGAGAGCGGTTTTCTGGCTTGTTATACAAGGCTCTGGGAGAAACAATGACCAATCACAATACTGCATTCTTGAATAGCTTTCGATTAATAATGATCAGTATTTTTGGTCAAGGCGTGGATAAAGCTTTTGAGCAAGAATATGGGCCACCTGGTGGACCAACGTACTTCAATACACACACGACAACTCAAAAGCCGCATGGAAAAGACAATATTGGAGAAACTGGAGCTTCTGGGACTAAAGATACGAATGGTCGCCCAATTCAGCAGGATCCTCAGCAAGCAGTACCAAAACCTCGCACATTTGGTGAAGCGGCATTCGGTACCACAGCAAATCCACCTGCATCTGCTTACAAGATATCTCCTTTGCATAACAGGTTGCAAAGAGATATGTATGGGAATGGATACTCAGAGTTCATGGATTACAATGCTATTGATGCTCTACCAAATCCTGGATATCATGGTGCTGCAGGAATACCTGCTGGAAGGCCAGGGAATCAAGACACCAATGTTGATCTCATGGTACAGAAAATGACCGATGTATTGCAGAATCAGTTCGGTCTAAAGCCTAAAAATCAAGGGTACATGTACTCATCGCCTTTCCCAGAGTGGTATCAAAGGGTGTCATTGCCTAACAGGGTTAAAGTGCCTACAGAATTTACTAAATTCTCAGGACAAGATGACACTAGTACTGTGGAGCACATAGCGCGGTATTTGATGCAGCTTGGTGAGGCGTCAGCAGATGAAGCTTTTAGAATCAGATACTTTCCTTTGTCATTGACAGGTTCAGCATTTACATGGTTTGCCTCTTTGCCCGCTCAGTCAATTTGCACCTGGAAGGATCTGGAGCAGAAATTTCATGCTCATTACTACACTGGCAGCACTGAGAAAAAGTTGGTTGATTTAACTAGCCTAAGGCAGAGAAATAATGAAACACCTACAGAATTCCTTAGGAGGTTCAGGGAAACAAAGAGTATGTGCTTCTCTCTAAATATTCCTGATGATCAGTTGGCCAGTATGGCTGTAACTGGGATGCTACCTGCAATTCGTGAAAAGCTGTTTGGAATGGAGTTTGAAGATCTGGGTCAGTTGTCAAAGAAATTGGCATTGATGAGTAACCAAGCATATGGCTTCAAGAAGGATGGCAGATTTGCCAAACATAATGATGTGGCCGAAATTTACAACCAATTCCTCGAGAGAGCAGATCAAGAAGATGAGTATGAGGACAATGAAGAGGTAGCTGCAGCAGAAATAGTATGGGGCAAAGAGCCGATCACAGTGAATCAGAAGTGGATTAAGCAGACCAAGGGCACATATGATTTTGATGTGACTAAGGCAGACAAATTATTTGATTTCCTTGTGAAAGAAGGCCGAATCAAATTACCAGAGGGGCATTCTATGCTTCGGCCTGAAGGAGTGAGAGACAAGAAGTATTGTGGATTTCATGACAGAAATTCTCATTCCATTAATGAATGCAGGGTCTTCAGAATGAGGATTCAAAAGGCTATCCAAGAGGGGCACCTGAAGTTTGACAACAGAATGAAATTGGATAGCAATCCATTCCCTCAGAGTATGATTGGGTTTTCAATCAACATGGTGAATGCTGTTGCACCTGAAGAAAAAGGGAAGATGAAAGTTTTAACTTCAGAAAAGGCAAGACAAAGTGGCTCAGTTGACCCCACTCGGCAAGTCACGATTGAACAAATTCGCAAGAAAGATTCTCGTTTCCCGAATGATCAATTTGAAATTGGGAAATCCTCTAAGCCTAGAGTCACTTCACGTATTCTTCTCAACAAATGGCAACGACAGCAAGAAAAAGAGCGCTACCAGAGGCGTAGATATGAAGAAGAAAGGTACAGAAAAGAGCAAGAAGAATTTGCACGGGAACAGGAACGTGCACATTGGGATTGTGCTTTCTTCAGACATTGCTGGAACGAGGGTTTAAAGTTGCCTACATGGAATAATTGCCCTGAATGCAACGATAGACATGATGAATATAGACAGGATACTGTCAATCGCCGATCTGTCCATGAAAGAATTGGCAGAGTACATCTTAGTGATGATCGGCGTTTTGATGATCAACCAAGAAAGAGGCATGCTGATCACAGGTGGGTTGATCATGAAGAAGAAGAAGATCATGGGTATATTTGGCAAGAAGGGCAATGGTGTCCACCTAGCGTAAGGAAAAGCCAAAAGAGAAGAGTACAACGCTTGAGGAATCAAGAATTAAAGCAAGCAAGGCCTAGGATGAAATCAGTATGGCGTCGAAAGGACAGACCTGAAGAAGATGATCATTCGGCTCCTACATGCATGGTATGTTTCTTGCCGAATGAATTTATGGCTCCTGCTGATCAAGTTGTACAGGAGGAAGCGTTGTCAGAGATAGATGAAGTCGAACAGCTAATGGCACAATTGATGCTCAATAAGCAAGCTGTCTTTGAAAAGCCAATCCAGAATCGACACATGAAGCCACTATATTTGAAAGGATTTGTCAATGGGAAGCCTTTAACCAAGATGTTTGTCGATGGTGGAGCTGCTGTGAATGTGATGCCATATACTACATTCAGGAAGCTTGGCATGGGCCCTGGAGATTTAACACCAACGAGCATAATTCTGAATGATTTTGCTGGGAATCCTTCAGACACCAAAGGCTGTGTTCATGTAGATCTAATGATTGGGTCCAAGGTTCTGCTCACAACTTTCTTCGTCATTGAGGGCAAAGGGGCATATAGTTTGCTGCTTGGAAGAGATTGGATCCATGCAAATTGCTGTATCCCATCCACCATGCATCAACAGCTCATTCAGTGGATAGATGATGAGGTGGAAATTGTCCAAGCAGATGATTCAATAAGCGTGGCAAATATGGAACCAGCTTTTTGGGAATATCAAGGCATAGATTGTTTCTCAGGCAAAGACTGGGGAGAAGGTCCTGTTGCACCAGCCAGCAGTGATCAACAGCCGATCGAAGCAGTCGGCTCTCATAGTAATTTTTAATGGAGAATCCAATTGATGGAACTGACGGGAAGTTAGGACGTGGATTTGTGTCGGCTGATAAGCTAGAAGAAGTGGACATTGGAGATGGTGACAAACCAAGGCCGACATTCATCAGTGCAAACTTAGATTCAGTTTTCAGAGAAGAGTTGATTAAATTATTAAGAGAATACAAAGACTGCTTTGCTTGGGATTATTCGGAGATGCCTGGTTTGGACCGTTCTATTGTTGAGCATCGGTTGCCAATCAAGCCTGGTTATAAACCTTACAAACAGCCACCCCGAAAAATCTACAAGGAAGAAGTGTTGGCCGATGTGAAAAAGGAGATTGAAAGATTACTAGACGCAAATTTCATTCGGCCATGCAAATATGCGGATTGGATCTCTAATATTGTTCCTGTCTATAAGAAAAATGGAAAAATGAGGGTTTGCATAGACTTTAGAGATCTAAACAGAGCCACACCCATGGATGGATATCCAATGCCTGTTGCCGATTCATTAGTTGATGCTGCTGCTGGATACAAAGTGCTCAGTTTCATGGACGGTAACGCAGGATACAATCAGATTTATATGGCATTGGGAAGATTGAAAGTTTTAACCTCAAGGAAGGCAAGACAGGATGGCTCAGTTGATCCCACTCGGCAGATCACAATTGAACAGATTCGCCAGAAAGATCTTCGGTTCCCGAATAGCCGATTTGAAGTGGGAGAACCCTCTAAACCTAGGGTTACTACACGCATTCTCCTCAACAAGTGGCAGCGTCAGCAAGAAAAGGAGCGTTTTCAAAGGCGTAAGTATCAGGAGGAGAAGAAAAGACATGAAGAAGAAAGGCACAGGGAAGAACAAGAGGAATTTATCCGAAAACAAGAACGTGCTCATTGGGGATGTGCTTTCTTCAGACACTGTTGGAACGAAGGTTTGAAGCTTCCCACATGGAATAATTGTCCTGAATGCAATAATAGGTATGATGAATATAGGCAGGATGTTGGAAGATTGCTTTGAATATTATAAGGGATGTCAAGACTGTCAGAGATTTGGAAACATTCAGAGAGTTCCAGCATCGGCTCTGAACCCTATTATCAAGCCATGGCCATTCAGAGGATGGGGAATAGATTTGATTGGCCAAATAAATCCTCCATCGAGCAAGGGGCATAAGTTTGTACTTTTAGCAACAGATTATTTTACCAAGTGGGTTGAGGCGATTCCATTGAGAAAGGTAGCATCAGAAAATATGGTTGAATTTGTCAAAGAGCACCTCATTTAAAGATTTGGGATTCCTCAGACAATTACTACAGATCAAGGGACTCAATTTACATCCTCTGAATTCAGAGACTTTGCTGAAAGTATGGGAATTAAGTTATTAAATTCTTCTCCTTATTATGCTCAAGCTAATGGTCAGGCAGAGGCTTCTAACAAGATTATGATTAAAATTATACAAAAGAAGATTGATCAGAAGCCAAGGAAGTGGCATTCGGTACTCAATGAAGCATTGTGGGCTTACCGAATGGCCCCTCATGGGTCTACAAAAACGTCTCCTTATGAATTGGTGTATGGACATCCTGCCATTTTACCATGGGAATTACAAACAGAGTCAAGGAGAGTACAGTAGCAGAAAGATTTAAGTTCTAAAGATTACAGTGACTTAATGATGGACGAATTAGAAGATTTGCATATGATTCGTCTCAAAGCATTGGAAAATATTGAGAAAAATAAGATGCGAGTTGCCAAATATTACAACAAGAAGGTAAAAGTCAGGCAATTTGCAGAAGGAGATTTGGTTTGGAAAGCGATATTGCCGATTGGAACCAAATATGCAGCATTCGGCAAATGGTCTCCAAATTGGGAAGGCCCTTTCAGAGTGGTTAGATGCGTGCCTGGAAATGCATATATTTTGAAAACTTTACTGGGAGAAGAATTCACTGCTGCTATAAACGGAAGATATTTGAAAAAATACTATCCTAGCGTTTAGCATTGATATTGATCGTTGATTAAGACACAAATTGCTAGAAATAATGGAAATAGCCGGCATTCGGGAAGAAGCCGCCTTCAGAGCAAAAAATTTCCAACAGAGAAAAATGGCCAATACTAGATTGTATTGCCCTTAGTGCTAACAATATACATCATCAATTCAGTGAAAATATTTTCCCAGAGGGATGAGTGTGCCAGCAGCCAGGTCTTCAGCCATCACGATGTGGTTCAGAGTTGGCTCATTAGCTTTGCCACAAAAGATGAATCTGCACAGCCACATATTCAGAAAGGCCCTGTACTCAACATCAGACAAGGGACCATCAGACATGTAATTCTGAATATACTTCTTGTATCCAACTCCATCATGGAATTCTTGCCACCAGACAGTAAAAGAAG
>OAMR01000024.1:828882-860062 GCA_900205405.1 Echinochloa crus-galli | reverse complement strand
TGGCGGGCGGCGCGGCACCGGAGCGGGAGGCGCTGGCCGGCGGCGTGGGCGGTACGGTGCGGCGCCGACGCGGAATGTGGCAGCGCGGCGCCGACGCGAGATGAGGCGGCGCGGGACGCGCTGGCTAGCGGCGTGGGAGGTGGGGAGAAGGAGAGCACCGGCGGGGAGAAGATGAAGAGGAGGCCGTGGGAGAAGATAAGGCCAAAAAAGATAAAAAGAAAAAATAGATGATTATAGAGAGTGACATGTAGGTCCACCTATCTGACACGTGGGGTCCGCCATTTCCTGTGTATGACGGATGGAGGCCCTGCAAGTTTTCCCATCAGATTGGCTCCGTGCATGTGGGCATCGCGAACCCAAGGCGCGCGTGCTCGCGTAGGCCATGCCCCTTGCTCGAAGGTTACTGACCAAGCGGAAGGGACGTGGTCACGACAAGGACGAGGCCGTGCCCATGGGCACAAGGCACACCGTGGGCTTTAGAGGATTCTTCGATACCATCACAGGTACGTTTTCGATATACAGAAACCCTTGACACTGAAGATGCACACCATCAGCAGTGACCGTCTTCAGCAAATGGCCGAGAAGGCCAGAACACACAAGAGTTATGAACCATTATAGGCAAAGGACAACATATCATGAGCAACAATCTTAAATGGCGAGTGTCGTAACCAAAACAGAATCCAGTTGATTTCATATGTACCATTGCGAGGCTGCCTGCGCGGGACAGCTTCCAGCATCCTCGCCCTCTTATTCTTCAAAACTGTCATTCATCTGGACTTGGCACTGCATCACGATCCTTTGAGACAAACCAGCCACAGCAGCAGGGGCCGTAAGGCTGACCTGAGCAATGGAGGGTATAGCCGGTCGTTTCCATGGTTCCATGTTATGTACAGGGTTTTTGGCTCATCCTTAAGCTCATGGAAGGATGAAGAACCGAAGATCTTCAACTAAGATGCCACTTGTGCTTCCCTTTTTTTTACCGGATATAAGGTTGATCGATGAAGGCCCACTGGAAGATCTGTTCATATTGCTCCGCGGCATGGTCCCATGTGAAGTCTTTTGACATGCCTCGCTTCATGAGTCCCTCCCAGGAAGATTTGTGTTCCCTATATGTCGAAATTGCAGTTCGCAATGTCTGCAAAACATCATTAAAGCTTCAAAATCTCAGCAAACACAGTGGTTCGTCTTACTATTGTTGGATAAACAATATACACTGCATTTAATAAAACAGTAAATAAATGAATCATGAAACCCGGGGTGCATAAACTCTCTACACTACTCTTCGATTGCTTTAGAAGAAAGTACCAGCTTTGGCAACTGGCAGTTCCCAGACTTGGTTTAATATCGTTGTAGTCAAGGTCAAAGCACTTAATTAGTACACATATAAAATTCCGGACAGAGCAGTAACATCTTTGGTTCAGGTGAAGTGTGATTCAGCTGAAGTCAATATCTTTAAAATTACTTGTATTGAACAAAAAGAAAACGAAAACAAAGCTCTATTTGCACATCGGAAGCATGCACCAAATATGTAATGCACATCATGCACCTAGCACAAGTTAGCGGTATAGAACCAGGTGTAGCAGCTGCATTTTTCTTATTTTGCTCGTATGAAGAATACTTTACGGGTCCCATTTCGAAGTAACTCCAACATCCCATATGCTAACAAGAGATCAGAATCAAGCACCTCTTCCCATAAGTCCAGCTACCCATTGTCTTTAGCAGAATCGACTAGATGGATGATGTTAACACAACTGAGTTCAACAATGTTTGGTACACAAAAGGGCCCATTATGGTACAAGGACATTCTATGACCAAGATCCTAACAGGTTTCAAGTTTAACGGAAACTTACCCACAACATGTTTTCTGTTGTTAGGGGTGCGAAGGTCCACCTGTAAAATATGTGTGCAGTGAAACTTGATCAGTTCAATGACAAATGGAGCAAGCTACAGAAACCATTGTAAGCATTCAATTGATTCCAGACAAGAAACCGAAGAATATCCAAATACTCTAAAATGGAGTAGTACTTACCCTGTACCCTGCTCTTCATTATCACCAAAAGGGTTGAAGTTCTCCACAGTGTCCTGTTCAAAACATAGATGATTAAACATTCTGCCGTGGTACCGAACTATTGATATTAAAAGTCATTATTAAAGGATAACTGTCTTACTCTAAGCCCCCCAGTTGCATGAACAACAGGAACTGTGCCATACTGCATAGCATATAGTTGATTGAGACCACAAGGTTCGAACCTGGATGGCATTAACAATATATCGCAGCTGTACAAAAAAGGAGATATCAGGATCTCAAATATAAAATGTATTTATAAGATGACAATTGACAAGCGAGTTCTTTGGCAATGGGTTTCTTTTGCATACCCTGCGGTTATTCGGTGGGAAACTGGAACACTAAATCCAACCCATCCACGAAATTTATCCCTGAAGCTCGACTCTGTAGATCTCATCCAGTCTTCAAGCTCTGGGTCACCAGATCCAAGCATGGCCTACATTAAATAAGGAAAAGAAGTTTCATTGGTCAGCACACACTAGTTGTAGGCGTAAGAGCGCAAGTCAAAACTTCTAAATCCAACCCAACCCTCTTCCTTCCTTCATTAGTCAGTTGAATGTAAAAAGAAAAAAGAAAAGAGCTCATGAGCAGAATAAGGACATGGCTCTAGTTTCTCCAACCCACGGCTACTGGTGAGATAATGTTAAATAAATTCCGTTTTTTAAGCGTGAACACAGCTACTGGTGAAAATAAGGAACGCAAAGGAACATGTTGAAGGCCATAGGGAACCATAGCCCCTCTTTTTCCTAAAATTTACTCATGCAAGAACTTATTAACGCCATTTGTGAACTAAAATAAATATCAAAGTTGAAAAGAGAGGACTGAAATGGAGAAAGCAATTCTGTGCAAGGACATTAGAAAAGTGAGTTGTTTTACAATGATTGGAGAGGTACCCTGAGGTACCTGAAAGTACCTGGTATTTTGAGTAAAAAGTTAAATTAAATAAAAAAGGACATTGTGGTAATCTTGCTTAATTGGGAACTATTTGTGGAAAGATTCATAGGCGAAAATCATGGGGGAAATCATAGACCAAGCGCCGGCGGAGGAGAAGCAAAGACGGTGAAAAAAAACACATTTTTTCACCACGAGAAATTATCCTTATGCCCTTTTTTAAATTTTGAAAAAAAATATTAAATCAATAATGGGTCCCACCATTTTTGTACCTGGTCCCATGAATTTAGTACCTCTATTTAGGTACCTTTGGGTACTTCCTTTGTTTCCACCGTTCGATTTCTCAAAACGGATGGTTCTAATTAATCCCAATCATTGTAAAATTTCTCTAGAAAAGTTCGTCAGTTCTCTTGAATCTAGTCCCCCACATGGTGCTTTGGATTCAGTTTCAACCTTAAGGTCATGGATAAGAATAAGGACTTACAAATTGAATGTCTTCACGCATGAGGTCTGGCATGATAAGTTTAATGAGATCAATTCCTTTCTGATAATCCAATCTTCCAATGAAGCCAATCTGTAAATCAAGTTAATAAATCAATCCCATATATTTTTAAAGAAAATTTGATGTCTCAAGCATTGGTATCTAACCAGAGGAACATCAGCCCTTATTGGTAATCCCAGCTCCTTCTGCAATTGAGCTTTACATTTGGCCTAAAATGACAGACACCAGGAATGAAAGGATTAGTGAGTGAGAGAAACTTGAGAAATGAGAGGGAGAGATTAAACATAGGAGGCAGTTATCCCAACTGTGAGCGCACCTTTCCAGAGAGGTCATCAGCAGAATAATGGTAAGGGATATGTTTGTCTGTGGCTGGGTTCCAATCATTAATGTCAATTCCATTTACAATTCCTGCATCATACAATCATATTGAATTACTCCATCTATTCACAAATAAGTGAGGTTTGAACGCCAACATGGTTTACAAACTACAAATTTAACTAATACTTTTGTTAAATAATACTTACAAATCATGGCAAAAGTATACTTTTATGGACTCATATCATTTTCAGATATCCAAATTCAACACATAAAAGGTAATTTGTAACTAAACTTTGGAGTGTTTGATTTAAGACAACCCCAAAAGGCTACTTATTTGTGATTGGAGGGAGTAGTTCTTAACATCCCACTCAGTTGCTTCCACAAAACAAATTAACATGAATATTGTTACCGTTTAATACACTCTTCCTGGAACCTAACAGCTCATCGAGGCCTTGTCCACCTTCAGCAGTTGTGACCTCCCATGAATAACCCTGGAAATGAAACATAAATGAAAAGTGGAAAACAGGCAACACCCAGATTGAGGAAAGAACATCCTGTAAAAAATATTTACATAAAAATATTATATGTAATATCACCTTACTGACAGTCACAATCCGATCTGCAGTCACCACTGCACCTTTCAAAAAATTAACTGCCTCACCCTTGTCAAGGGCATGTCTTCTTGCCCATTCAGGGAATATCCACTCCAGAGCTCCATACCATTCAGGTGGCAACCCCAGGTCAGGATATGTGCTTGCAGGCTCCACACCCTACCACAATGAAAAACATAAGGTGTTGAGTGATCTGTATTGCCATTTTTTTCCAAATTATATATAGACAACGCAAACTTATAGGCTCAAACCTGATGTGCTAGATTATGTATTACTAGAATGCTGCGGGAGTCTTTATAAACACCGTATGGTCTATATTTTGCAGCAAGAAGACTGAAATAAACAATATCAAGATTAGGTATTAGTGTATTACATAACGGAAGCTAATTTAGCATTCGTGAAGCCAGCAGAAGGGAACAACAAAAAGGGAAAACAGCAGAATACAAAAGGAACTGTCTAAAATTCCACTTAAAAGTATACTTAACACATAGTCAGCAGAAAACCATGTGAAACACGTCAAAAGCCATAAGTATCATCTCAACTCATCTGTAATGACAACATCATATGATGCAGTACTACTACTCAACTCTTGTGTTCAATGTGCATGCTTGGTGTTGTGCAAGTCTTTATCGGTCTCACATAAAGTACCAGATTTTACTGTTTACCACATAAACCAGTCTCTAGAAAATAAATGATTATCATTTCACAGAAATCACATGCAACTTCTGTCCAAACGATGCCTTCCTGCTTCGAAGTAAAGGGATGGTTCAGAGTATGTGTAGCTTATGGACTAAGAACTAGCTACAAGAGTAACTTGGCTACCAAATTTAACTATTTATTAAACAAACAGGTCTTGCTACACTAAATTATTAGTTAATCCTGAAAATGTTACGGAACTGATAAATAAAAAAAATGAATGTTAATGTAATATGGCATGCATTGAAAAAACAGAGCTTCGAAGACTATGAATAAAGGTGTAGGCTTGCAGGATTTAGATTAGTATATTCACAACATACACTGGCACAAGGCTGGCATGCCAATCGTTCACAACAAACATGCACTTCTGTCCATAAATATATCCTCCCAATTCAAGGACCAAAGGAGCCTCACATGCAGCATAGCAAAGGAGTGTGTATCTGAACTGCAAGGCATATATCACTTGATAAATTTTGTGATATAACTTAAACACATCAAATAGGAACTTAATGTAACAGGATTCTTACTTGATTATCACCATAAGCACCAAACTTATCTCCATATAAATTTCCAGGCCTGTGGTAGGAGGGGTGATCAACAAACACCTAAACAAATGACACAATTGACATGAATCCAAAAATTAATAAATAGCCCAAACACATAAGAATTTTTCTGTCACCAATTGCAATAAGAAGAAAAACATAGCATGTATTAACTAGACACTCCTGTAAACAGTAGAAATCAACAAACATGATCTGCCCACAAGTAATGCTACAAGAGTATGTTGTGCCTATCATTATCTGTTAATCCTTATCATCTAGTGTCATATTTACTGATATCATTGTTGCCAACACAAATGCAAGGCCATGGATGCATAGGACTTTAGGATCAGGGGCACAAGTGTGCTAATTTCATGGATACTCATTTCAAGCATTGTGAAACCCTCTTCGTATTAATCTGAAAAATATTGTATGTTGTTCAGGATGCTGAGACTAGTGATAACATGTAAGTACCAAAGTAACATCAGAACAACAAGAAACACACAGGGCTAAAAGTCAGTACAGTCTTACAAACAAAGGTAGCAAGATATTAATTCTCATCAGAAACAACAAGGCAGTTGAATACTTACCCAATCAACAGAATCTCTATACTCGTGGAAGAAGGTAACTTCATGATCACCACCAAAGCATGGAACCCGAATGTGCTTCTCAGTGTAAAATGCATTTGCATAATTTTTATCAGAGGTACCATTTAAATATCTTGGCATTACAACCATCACGCGGTGACCACGAGCAGCAAGAGCAACTGGTAGTGAACCACAAACATCTCCTAGACCCCCAGACTGTGCATAAGGAGAAGCTTCACCAGTTACAAAAACAATGCTATGTGTTACTTCAGCTCGAGCTTGCTCCTTTCCAATCATGATCTCATAGTCTTGCTCACTTGCCACAACTACTGTGTCGTTGATGTAATCCTCAGCAATCTCTGTATGTGAAATGAAGGATTTATATATTTGTTAAGCCCATGGTAGAGGGAAAATATTAGCAGAATGTTACATACAAATCAGAGCATGTGTTCATCATGCCAAAAACAAGTCTAGGAGTGATAATAATGGTGCTATCAACATTTTCCTCTGAGCTAAAGGACAAATTCGCATCGCCATAAGTTCACTAGTTGCCTAAATATAATGCTTCAATCGTATGGTCAGAGTGTGTTTATAATATACATAAGAAAACAAAGTAGAGTTGTGGTCCAAGGAAGAGAGGAAGATGGGCCAACAACGTATCAATAAATATCCCACAAGTACCCAAAAGAATAGATACCATATGTTCAAGGGTGAAATCTTTACTGGCACACATTGCAAGAAATATGGATAAAGCTTCTGAAGGTTGCTGTCTCATAATGATGCAAATTCAAATCTGTAAAGTACTCTGGTAAATTGCCAGTTAATCATGTGGATGCTTACTTTGTGTTGCCAGTGCTAAGCTGTTAACGTGAGTCCCTTTGGTTGATATTGCAGCTTGATCATTTCAATTTAAAACATGGATGCTATTCCTATCTAAATTTGTTCTGTTGCAGCACTTACTGTGAATTGTTCTCTTTTTGGAGCCAGTCTCGAGTAACTTGTAGCGATTCATAGGTAACCAGAAACCCGATCAATGGTATATGGACCAAGCAATGGTATTGAATGATTAATTATCATCAGTTTTTAGTTTTCAATACTTTAGGACCCACTTCTGTAAGTGAGTCTTTGGGGTGGTGCCCTTACTATAATTTAAGCAGAACCACATAAGTATGGAAACCTTCAAGATCCTTACTCTGTCCTCGATGGAGGATCACAAAGTTCTTATTTCTAGACTATGCTTAATGTTGCCTTCCTGTACTTTATATTTGTGTTAAAACATAAACTGTTTCCTTTGTTTCAGGATTAAAGACAGTGAATGATCTTTCCCAGTAATCTTTCAAAAAAATGATCTTTCCCATTCCTTAGGTGTTTTTCTGTCACCGAGACAATTGGATCCTCTATTTGGGTTACTATGAATGATTTGATAAGCTGACATTGTTTTAGAGCAACTACACCATCGCAAATGAGGCGCCAATGATTATGTCCGTTCCGCGAGGAGTGAAAGAATGCCTGCTCCTGTGCCGTGAGGGATCGGGATCGGAGGCTGGCTGTTCTTCTGCTCTGAAGCTACTGAATCTCATTGTGTTCCGCGAGGAGTGAAGAATTCCTGCTATTGTGCCGTGAGGTATCGGGATCGGATCGGATTACACAGAGGCTAGCGGTTTTCCAGGAGGTGGGTGGAAAGGCCAGCCGCCGCCGCACCTCTCGCCCTCCCCCTCGCCGCCGCTGGAGAAGGCCGCCGGAAGCCCGTGCGGCCTCGAGGAAGGCGGCGGCGGGGCGTTTTTTCCCCACCATCGCTGCTCCACACCGGATCTGGGGAGATCTTGGGAGGCGGCCATGGCAGCCCTCAGGCAGCGTCTCGCGCCGGCGCTGCCTCGTGGAGCCGGGCGGCACGAGGGTGGAGGAGGCGGGCCCGTGCGGGTGGCGCACGGAGCCGACCGCCGGCGCGGGAGGTCCTCCCAGCGCGCGGAGAGCCGGCGTGGGCGGCGCACGGAGACGGCCGGCGGTGCGCGAGGACGCCGGGCGAGCAGATCCGGCATTGGTTGAGCCTGGCAGTGACCTTGTTGAAGGCATTGTTTGGATTAAGATGAATTACTCCCTCGTGAAAATATTTGATCTGGTCTTAATTGGTTGGGTCATTACAACGTCGGCACGTGTGCGTGCCGTTTCCTCGTTGGAGGCGTTATCCCGGGAGCCTACTTCATAGTCCAAGAGTTGCTTTGGTTTGTGAAGCGGATGAAGATGAAGGCGCTTGTGGTAGTTTGCTAGGTCATGGTGCTCTCTTTTTTTGTTTCTTTTTCATTGGCTGTGTGCATCTTAGTTATGCAGAGGCCGGGTTGGATCTTATATAATTGTATCATCTGATGTAATTGTCTAAGATCAATAAAGCTTCCCTTTTCAAAAAAAAAAACACCATCGCAAATGATATATCAACAACCACAGACCCAATAGACGGAATGTGCTATGATCCTTTGTTTCCCTTTGAGCTGTATGCTTGCAATTCTTTTGCATGCTTCCCAATGCAGAGCAACTACATTTTCTTGTCAAATCAACAAAGGTGCATTTCAAATATAATATTTTATTATGTTTTCAGTAGAAATTTAGTTCAGTCAAGCTGTACTTCTACGTTTTAGTGAATCTATTTTCTGGAATATATGTTTGAAATATGGCTTTTGCTTAATTTTAGAAATCAATTTTAGATGTAATTAATTGGTGAAGTAATTGATGTCTACTATCGATAGAGTGACACACATGCACATCAAATTCATCTTGCTATTCTCTTACTCTTTCAGTATGCTCCTTTACGTGCTTAGTTTTTTTAAATCAACCTTGCGCAGTTCGTGTGCACAATAAATGTTGACACTAAAGATTAAATGTTCTTTTCTATTGGAACTGTTGAATTGGCAGACGGAAGGTGCTACATCTCATTCGAATGCTGGGCAGATGGTGGATCTACCGTGTAATATATGTCAAGTACTCAAGTGAAAAGAGTGGGCGCAAAGTATTTTTACATTTTGAATATGGAGTTAGGGAGTTAACCAGCTGATGTTGAATAGCGGATGTTTTGAACAATTTCTAACTGACTGTGGCTACTTAGCAGATTGACATTTTCGTAAGTGAACTACTGTAATTTTTTATAAGCAGTGATGTATATGGAAAAGGTATATATCTGCAAAAAAAATATAATGCTATCCAGTGCTATTTCTCATAGGTTGTCTTTCTAATGCAAGTCCATTTTAAAGATCTATTTCTTACAGCCATGCAGCAATTTTTGACCTGCATGTGTTTGCAGCACAATTGGCAATGGCTTGAATCACAATAACTGCATCTTTTTTTTTCATATTTGCTTCTCTAAATTCCTCTTGTCTGTAAAAATGATCACAGTTATGAGTTCATTGAACTTTTGAAGTACCTACTGTTAGAATGAAACAAATTATTGCAAATAAGAGTCAAGTGAAGTTCTTAATCATTTTTAGTTCATTCCTGATTAAGATGGTTTTTTAGATGCTCCCTCTGTTGGTCAAAAGGAGTATACATCAGAATTATGCTCTTGTTCACTACTTCCCCCTTGCAGGTGGTATTTCTTCTTCGATGAACTAATAGATTGGAGTCTCGGATTTTAGAATCAGCTAGACGAAAAATATTAGAACAATGTGCTCTTTGGATAAAGAAAACTGAGGCATTTTTTATGCTTCCTTTTTTTAACTAGAGGAATAACTGATGCTTCTTTTAGTGCTTCCTTTTTGTTTTTACCTGAAATGGTTAACATTCACTACTGATTACGTAGAGTATATCTTCCGCGTAGCTGACAGCCAATTTGTCATGAATCTATTTGATTATTAATTGACTGTTTTATTTATTAAAATTTTAATTATGCACGTAGACACGATAAAACTAATAAATATGGGTCAATTCAACACGAATTTACCGTTAAAAAATCTACCCAACCTCTCGGGCTCATTTCGTGTGGAATGAACCGATCAGCAGCTGTCCGGACACAAGTCGATGAAAACCAACGGGATTCGGTCGAGGCAGTTTTACCTTCCGGTTGGAGGCCGACGTCCCCAAGGACGTCGTCGGGCACGGGCGTCAGTGTCGACACCGGCTCGGGCGCGGGCGGCGCGAGGAAGCTTGGCACGAGCGGTGGCGCCAGCTGCGGCATCGGGCGCGGCAAGGGCCCCTCCCTGCTGAGCTCCGCGACGCACCTCCTCCGCAGCGCCTGCTGGAGTCGCCGTGGGCGCGCCTGATCGCCGCCGCCGCCGCCACGCCTAGGTCCCGCGCCCGGCCCGACGGCTCGCACGAGGAGGAGGCACGCGGCGCCCATGGCCGGCGTCGCCATCACTGGAGACCGGCGGCAATGAGGCAGGGATCGCGCGGGGGAGGGAACTGGGGTGGAGGAGCGAGGCCACGGGGGGCGCGTCTCGTGTCGTCTCTTCTCTTCTCCGTGGTGGGGTGTGGGATAGTAGAGTGCTGCGGTGAGGTGAGGTGCCGGCTCGGGCGCGCTTCGCGGGTGACGAGGAGGGATTCTTGGTTTGAAGCGCACAGCAAAAACGGATCCGGTGTTTCATCACCGGGTCGAGGTCTTGAGGTTGAGGAGGCTGAGAGGCTTCAAAAAAAAAAAGGTGGACAGGTGGGTTGGAGCCAGGCTGCCAGCCACACACACCCAACGGAGCGCGTACGTGCACGCGAAACGCAGCGCGGCGTGCAGTGGACGGGACGGGGCGGGGTGGATGGACGGACGGACGGACGGGGTCGGAGCGCTTTTAGTGGAAAGCGGCGTGGCGTGGGGAAGAATCTGCGGCGGCTGGCTCTGGCTGCCTGCCTGCCTGATTTTCACCGGTGGCTCGTGAGCGGGTGTCGCGCTCGGAGCTTTTTTTCGTGCCTCCGGATGAACGCTGCATGTGCTTTTCCTGTCCTTCTCTTGGGCCTACATGCAGGTTACGTGGCAGGACGGACGTGAATTGTGGGTGTTTCGATCTTAGAGTGTTTTCGAAAAAAAAGATCTGAGATTGTTGTGGCTTGACTTGTGTGTGTGTGTGTGTGTGTTTTTGCAATGGCTTGTGGGCTTGTTCAACTGGGTGCCATGGTCACATTCGGCGCCCTAGCGTAGCATCATCTATCGGCTCATGCAGTCACGCAAGCGGTGAACTAATGCTCTTGCTCTCCTCATTAGAGTTATGTTGGCCAGCTTGAAGTTGTACCTAGCCAGTCGTTTTGCTTGTTTCGAAGGAACTAGCGAGGCATTTTGCTTATGGTTCCAAGAGTCTCTCTAAATCTCACTCTTTAAATCATCATTTAAAGAGTCATTTGTATTAAAATCGTTTTCTATATGTTTCCGTTTTCCAACAGCTTTTCTATATTTGAAGAGCGAGAAATCTATATTTGAAGAGCGAGAAATCCGGAATAGAGAGTGGGTATGTTTACGTAACCAAATAAAGAAGCTGTTGGAAGGTACATTTTTAATCAAAATCTCTAAAACTAGCAATTACGATGAATTTAGAGAGTCTCTCGAAGTTGCTCTAATTCAACTTCCTTTCTTTGCAAACACACTACAAATACAAACACTCATGTACCACCAAACGCCCACCCTTATGAACACACCACAAACCACCACGCGCTATGCAAACGGTGACGGCAGCTAAATGGCAACAAAAAGACTCATTAAAAGGGACAAAGATAACAAATGCACTGGGATTGTCGCACGTTCTAATTTCCAATGAACGTTCAGTGTATATCGAATCTCTCATCTCCAATCAACACAGGAGCGTAACCAGCTGATGCCAAAAAGTGCCTTGCTGCTTCGGCCCCCTCAGCCCCTCTTGCAAGCAACAACTTTCACTGACATGTTCTACGCCTATCCGAGCAAGCCGGAGAGAATCTGGAGAGGCTGCTAGCTGTGCACCTTGAAGCAACTCAGCAAAGGGAACAGCTTAATCAGGTCATCCCGGCTCCTCCTCTGTCAAAATTACCAAGTACAAAAATGAAAAAATTCTTCAGAACCCAAAACTACATACACAAACATCGTCAAATAGCATCACGGGAAGTATGGGTTGTATCAATAGAATCATGCAGAAATTGTTAAGGGCATGTTTGGTTACTAGGTGCTAAATTAAACTAAGACAGTTTAATGTCTAAAGTATCCAACACCCTGTCTAAACTGTTGTCTAAAAGTGTCTAAAGTGTTGGAGCACATCTAGCACCAAACGAGGTGCAAAAACCATCTAAAGAGTCTCTTTTCCCTCAACTGCCCTCATTATTGCGCTCGGTTCCCACTCTTCTAAAACCATGGGCAGCAGTAATTAGGGGTATTTTGGACTTTCATCACAACTTTAGACACTTTTAGACACAACAACCAAACACCAGGTGTCTAAACTTTATATACCTAGTTTAGACAGTAAAGGTTTAGCACCAAGTAACCAAACAGGCCCTAAAGCAAAAGTGTAATTACAGATACTTCTTAAATCTCGAGTCCTCACCTTAATACCGATGCAGCCATTTACATCGAGTGTTGTGAGGCTGTGCGGGCAAGATTTTGATAAAGCCTCCAGGAAGGCATCGGTTACCCCAACTATTCCAAACAAACTGCATAGATACCAAACAGAGCCTGGCTGTAAGAATAGCACACGACGAATGCACTATATTTAAGACAATACTACCATGTTACCTTAACAGTTCGAGGGATCGGCACCCTACTGCAATAGCTACAACGCCAGCATCAGTAACACGTACGCACCTATCAGAAAGTGATCACAGAGTTCGATAAACAGAATCTCACTTGACTAATGGAAAAGGAGAGATAAGTTTGCTCTTGATGTACCAAGTCAAATTGAGATATCTTAGACCTCCACATCTTGATATGGATACAAGACCATCATCAGATAGGTTCTGGAAATCCCCTATTAGTAGAATATGAACAAAAAAATGACTTGATAGTTCAATGTAAATATGATAACAGTTACCTGAGCACCACATAGGTCTAGAAATGTAAGATTACTTAATAATCCTATCTCCTTATAAACCTCGTCAGTAAAACTGCATGATTTGAGGTAAGTTGTTAGACACCCTACTCACTGCTAGATGCATGTACTGATGTGCTACGATATTATATTTCTTCAATTTTACCTCGAAAGGGCATACAGGTTCAAGCTTTCAAGCAAAGAACATTTCTGCAGCACTTCTTTGAGTCCATTATCTGTCAACTTGACACACCTAGAAAGTTTAGCACACAGGACATTTAGGTGTCAAATTCTTCTTCTACTCAAATACACAAAATTCATGTAAATAAAAAGATAAGTAAACAGTCAGCACATGTTAGATCTAAGTACTCCAGAAATTTGACTATACCTGGTTATGTTCAATTTCTTTAGTCCGTGGTAACTATCAGCAATTAGCCGCATCCCTTTATCTGAGATATTCTGCATTTGCAACAATAAAACTTGTAATGCCTCATTGTTCTATCATACCACACAAATTATGTGTGGTTGATGGACAGAGCAAAAGGACAGGAAAAATAGGTAATGAGATTTTCATGTAAGTCGCAAGAGTACAGTCTATAGTTAATGTTTTGTTATAACCAAGTTCTGCTCCAAATGAGTATAAGAACTTCAATGTAATAATATTATTCTTAGCTGAAACTTTAATAGGTCGTACCATGACAAATAATAAACCACCACGAAACAGGGATATAATTTGCAAGTCTTCTTGAACTAAATAAAATAAAATCCATATTGCATAATTTAAAAGAAAAACAATAAATTAAGCTACATATATATCATGTGCACGCCTCAAGTTAAACACTCATAATACTGATATTTAAACAAGAGAACAAAATCACCATATACACAGTATTCTTTGGAGATAGACATTGCACAAGATGATTTCATAATGCCCAAAATAAACATAGAACAATATCTCTGCAATGGCCGCTTCATTATTCAAGAAAAGAACAGCAGAAGAACAAATGCACAAGATTACCTTACAACCACTCAAGTTGAGGTCCACTATCTGCCTGCAATTCTTTGTAATGTGCCCAATGCTTGAGTCCATCAGTCTGACAGCAAAATGTCCCACAATTAAAGATACAAGTCATGTTCAGCAAAGCAAACGATCAGTAAGAGACATACCCCACGATCCAATAGATAGAAATGCCCTGAAGATTAGGACAAAGATTGGTAATAGCTTCAATTCCTTTGTTGGAAATTTTCTGACATGCGTTTAGGTTCAGGAATTCTAAATTTTCTAGTGAGATACCACTCTGTAAATCATTGCATAATGAACAATTAGAGTTTCAGCATTATATCTAAAATCTACTTAAAAGTAGAAAATGAGAGAAAATCTTGCCATTTGTTTTAGATGAACAAAATGCCAGTCCTCAATATCTTGCGCAAATTCAAGGTTCAGTACTTTGAGATGATGATACCTGGCCTAAATAATAATAGAACAATGTGTCATCAAGATATGAAAGCCTAAAGTGTGTATAAAAAAAGTTAGTGGAATATTTCTGCCCCGAATAAATATACACGGTATTATCATCAAATAGCACAAAGTATCATGTAAAAGACAACAAAAATAAGTAGAACTATGATTACCAGAGAAAGTGCTGAAATAAGTCGGTCACCTGCATTCTTCATCTCACGCAGATCAAGCACCTTCATTCAACGAAGAATATATTGATAACTAAAAAATCAATATTAGTTTAAAAGAATAAGAATCAAGCTAAATGGACCTAACCAGAACATAGGACACATGGAGATGAATACGGAGCACAAAATCGATATTAGGCAGGAGGCATTACAATAATAAGAGTGGCCACAGTAATGCATAAAGCGAGATCAATTCCGAACAAGTAGCATTAAACTATCAGCTATTTGTTATTCCAAAGTACTGAACGTCTGAACCTGATTAGAGGTTAGTATTTAGTATGGACTCCATATGTGAAATTTGACTCCAAGATGCCAGCCAAATCATGAGGATTTGGCCTCCATGACTACTGAATCAAAGCGTAATCACAGCAGTTCCTGCTGAAAAACTAATGAGCCCCACAAATAGAGCCGAATGCCAATGACTCAGAACACCTACAAGCACATTGCAAGCCGAAAATTGGAGCAACTACGCTCATCATACAACAATCAGACAAATACAACAGGCGGTGACAAAGCGCACAACGTCGCCTGGTTAATCTCATTCACTACCGTCCGGAGCAAAGGGAGCAAGCCTTAGAAATTAATATCAATGATTCCAACCTACACACGAGCAGAAACTGGCTACGGAAGCTGAATCGGGGGTTGGGGAAAAGTTAGGCGATGCGCACCTCCCAGAGCTTGGGGTTAGCGACGAGGGCACGGTAGCACCAGGGGCTGACGGCAAGCAGCGCGCAGGCGTCCCGCTGCGGCAGGCGCGGGCTCACCAGCTCCATCACCCGCGGCACCGTCTCCCGGCACCACGCCTCGTCCGCCGCCGGCGCCGCCATCTCGGAGGGGAAATTCGCCGGGACCGGGAGGAGGCCTTGAGAAATTTCGTTTCGATTTTTTCCTTCCTCAGGAATGAGTGTGGCCACTGACACGGCTGGCCCACGAAAGTCCAACCAAGTCTACATATAGCAATCTACTCCATATTCGGTGAATATATCATATTCAGCGTTTTGAAAAATCAGTGAAATGCTTTCGCCAAAAAAAAATCAGTGAAATGATAACAGTACGTGTTTTGAATACCATCTAGAAATGATAACAAAAGAATGCAAAGTTAGATTAGCGCATTATGTGTGCCATCATTATATCTTTGATTAACAAGAGAATGGGATTTTGTCTTACATTTTTTCATTATTTGTTTCAGCTTTGGTTAGTGTTTGGATTTTTTATGATGCAGAGTATAGTGCAATAAGTTGATATCTTATATATCCATGTATAAAATATTGTTTTTTCATATAGGCGATGCTCAAGGTAAGTTATTTCCTCCTTTATGCAGATAAAGTTTTTGACAGTGTATATGGATGGATGAGTCAAGATTTCAGTTCTTCAGAAGCACCTACATATCTCTAACCCTTTTATCTAACAATTTTTCTTCTGTTTAAATCAATTTTTATATTTTTTTCATCCATATATACAATACCTTTGAAGAAAATATTGGAGTTTGTTTCCAATTTTGATTGGAATTTGGAAGGAACTTTCAGGATCAGGCATGTTTCTTGACGCCGTGGAAAAAAGATACACTAACTGTAGCACAGATGGTGAGAACCATAGCACCAAAAATGTTTTATGTTTGGCTAGATACCATGCCAAGTTTCCTAATATATAGTACTAAATTTGAGTGAAGTGATTGTGCTTTTGATTGCACATATAATTCAAAGAGAATTTGTAATTTTTTAATAATTATATACCTTGTTAAAATAGTTTTACTGGGGCAGGGTAACTTTATCTAACAAATGCCCAAACAAAATTTCCTAAGACCAAGATTGTTGTACAGCATCCCCTTTTTCCAGCACCCCATTTACTGCGCTGGAATTTTGCATTTGACAGTAAACATAAGCGATTGCCCTCCATGCATATAATTAGTTTTGGAAGGTCAAGCACTGTCCAATTTGTATGAAAGAGGTCATTTTCCTAAATGAATTATTTCTGCTGTCTAGATCCCGTAGAAATTGGAGGTCAATACAGATGAGGTTTAGATATCCTGCATGGATTTTTACAACCGGGCTAAGCGGCTTGGCTTATAGTTATTGCTTCATTAAGAGTTTGTCCAATTAAATTTTAATCTTAAAGGAAAAAATTTATATGACAAAATCAAAAGATATAATTTAGTAATGGTATTTCTTAAAGAAATTAGTACCAAGATTCGAACACAAGTCAATAATAGGGCCTTCGTTGACCCTAGAGTTTAACGCTCTATTGGTTGTAACTATATGACAATGTGCCTCCTGTTCTGTTTTCTAGATTAAGAAGATTGATATTAGTCTCTTGTGGTGATAATTGTGGCATTTATGTGAATTAATATTCTGAAGAAAACATAATATTTTATTTTGGTTGAAGCAAGTTGAGTGTGATGGGAGGCACATTGTCTAAGGGGTGTTTGGTTCCGGACTAAAATTTTTTAGTCCTGTCACATCTAATCTAAGAATGTTAATTAGAAGTATTAAATATAGATTAATTAAAAAATACATTACATAAACCGAGGCTAATTTACGATACGAATCTATTGAGTCTAATTAGACCATGATTAGATAATGTAATGCTACAGTAATTATTTAATAATTATGCACTAATTATAGGTTAATTAGGCTTGTTAGGTTCGTCTCATGGAGTAGATATGGCTTTTGCAATTAGTTTTATAATTAATTTATGTTTATAATGCTCCTAAGGACGCGTTTTATCTACACACGCGTGTAGCTACTCCCACCATCAGTATACCATCGTACGTATGTCCGCATACTCATTTATCATTTTGAGTATGTTCGTATACTAATTCTAAGATACTTTCAAACGATTTGCACGAAAAAATTTCAAAATCAACCCTATTTTTTAATATATTTTGATTTATACCTTTATAATACTATATAAAATAGTATGTCCATATACTCGATGTATGCTTACATACCTAAGGTATATATCATCCCAGATAGTCTAGTATCATCACATACTACGTATATATACTCTTCGTTGGATCAGATTCATCGTGTATCATGAGATACACAGATGGGAGTAACTACATGCGCATGTAGAATGGATTTTTCCATGCTCCTAATTGTCATTTATTTGAGGGACTAAATTTTAGTCCCAAGTATCAAACACAGCCTTAGTCGGTGCATACATCCCCACGCTTTTTTATATTTTCAAATGGATGGAAGGTTGTCACCATGAAAGTCTTACAAATGACCGGTCTATAATGGTTAGTTGAGGAAGAGGTTGCTTCGCATAATGAGCATGAGTGAATCTGAGGCTCCGATAACTGCATTTGTTATATTTGTTATCATTAATTAGATCTGAACAAAGATTTGTTGAATCCACCTTTTCATGCTTTTCTTATAGGAGAAAGCTTAGGGTTATCAATGTGTCTTAGACGTTCATATTGGAGTCAATAAATACTTTATATTATATCAAATATTTTCATTTTATTATGTACGTTATGTTGACTTGCAGAACAATTTTTTTTCAATAGATTAAGCTTGTATGAGCTCTTTTTATACACGTGCTTGTCGCACGTACGTCCAACTAGTAAAGTGTTATGATTGAGTTTATTATCCATTTGCATCATTTGGAATAACATATATGATGCATCATTTGGAACAACATATATGATTTTCATTCTATCACAACTTACGGGCAATAGTACCCAGTATTATAAAGAATAAAGGATGAAAGGCTCCTTCCATGACTTCGAAGGGAAATGAGAGGGCGCAGGTTGATTGTTTGATCATATATGATGGATGATTGGATGCAATAAATAGAAATACTTAGACGATGTTTGGATAGCCTGGATGATGCAAACATTGTAGAGCTAGCAGTGGAGAATATGACCTCCGATCCCCTTTTGTCCTTTAGTTCTTTTTTTTTCCCCAACGTGTGCGCCGAAACCTGATGCATGCCTTATTGTTGGTCGCTTCCTTTCATACAGTAGGTGTTAAAAGACTTGCGCAAGCGCCGCGATCGCGACGCCGAGGAGAACAGCAAGGCTGGATCCAAACCGCGGCGCCACACGCCACTACCGACGCCGCCACTACCGACGCCGCATCAGTTTCCACTGATTTCACGCTGCGCGCAGTTGAAATTAAGAAAACACATACGAAAACGGAACGGTCAGCGACATACATACATATCTGTAATATTACTATAGTAGCTCGATGATATCACCTGTTTGTGCCTGGGCAGAAGGTGATGGCGTACGATGTGGCGCCGCCGCCGCAGGTGAAGGTGGAGGTGGCGTCGTCGTACGCGTAGCTGTACGCCCGCGGGCACGATTTCTTGAAGAACTGCGAGTAGGCCGTGGGCCAGCACGTGTTGGGGTTGCCGTGCTCCCCGTGGCAGCAGTGCTCCGCCGTCCCGAACGCCTCGCACGCGCTCCTGCACGCCACGGCGCGCCCGCCGCCGCCCGCCGCCGCCGCCACCCGCAGCTCGGCGGGGCACGCGGCGTTCAGGTCCATTACGCATCCCGTCACCACGCAGCTCGGCCCCGCCGCCGCCTCGCCGCCGGCGGCGCCGGCGTTGGCGATGTGGTGGCGCGGCTCCACGAGCATCGGCAGGTTGTACCCGTCCACCAGGCTCACGTCGTAGAAGTCCATGCCGCCGTGGCCGTCGAAGGTGAACTCGGCCAGGGTGGCCGGCGGCTTGGCGCCGTGGCCCGCGCACTCGAGCTGGCCGGAGCCGCAGTTGCCGGTGGCGCAGGCGAACTTGCCGGCGGAGTCGGCGGCGCAGTGCGTGCGGCCCCAGAGGCGGCCCGACCACCCGTGTGGCGCCGGAAGAGACCGTGACTGGCCCGGCTCGAGGGTGAAGCCGGTGGTTTCGAGCGCGGGCGAGCCCGAGCTGGACAGGATGCCCGGCCACACGGTGTGCCCGCAGCGGTTCGTGATGGTCAACGTTCTGGTGGAAACACTACCTGATGATCAAGTTATCACAGCAAAATATTCGATTAGTCATACAAGGAAATTAACATCAACGAAACAGTGCGCGATCGAGTGCCTTGATGGATATATTGGCAGCTCACCGCTAACGGAGGCGACGAGGATGAGGAGTAGTAGACCGATGATGAGAGCTAGCAGGTGTTGCCGCCCCGCCGACATTTTGCAAGTCAACTATAATTGCTTTGCTTCCAAGATGAGAACTATGTTAATTAGAGGCAAATGATCGAGAAGCTAGGATGTGAACTTCTTGTTGGTAATGGCGAGTGGTGCCATCACCTACTTATATGTGCTCAATGCCTAAGCTACGTGGTGTGACTACACTGCTGGCTGGTGGGCGGTGGCTGCAAGCCGCCAAGTGCTGTAGCTTTTGCTTATGTGGCTTTTCCGTGACTTTGGCAACGTGCCTTTCCTATTTGCATGTGCTGTTACTTTAATAATTTGATAAAAAAAAACAAATCAAAGTTTAGTGTGAGTCAGTTTGTGGTATATATATTATGCTATTCTCGCAAAACACACCTCGTGCTTCATGATACGGTATTATCATACAATCATGCACGACAATTTAGCCCAATGGGTGCCTTGTCGGTCCCTTTTCCCTCTGTCCACAGGAACAATAAAAAATATAAATTCTGCTTTCCATAGAAATTCTATCGGCATCTGAAAAAATTAACTACCTGCACATATATGTTACGTTGTTACCGATATGCTAGTCATGTTTGTCGGTATCAACATTTTTTCAACTAGCAGTAGGGAAAATAAGTGCCGAGTTCCCTTTTCTTTTCTTTTTGAGATATATATGGTAGTGCAGACAGCTGTAGGGAAAACAAGTGCCGAGTTCCCTTTCTTTTCCTTTTGAGAAATAGTAGTGCAGACCGTTCTTAGTGGGCGGGACATTGCAAAATGGACTGATTATTTTACTTATCTATATTAGCACCTGCCGGTAAAAATAGGTTGGTACTATGTGATGCAGAGATTTTGTTTGGATCAAGTAAATGTGAGGGTGAATTGAGTAGAATGCGATGTGAGGGTGAGGTGAGTAGAATGCGAGTAGGGATGGCAATGGGTCGGGTTGTGGCTAGGGGTGAACCCACCCATTAGGACACCCATCACATTTAGTCACACCCATCCATTATGAGATACACGGGTGAATTTCAGCACCCGTACCCGCACTCGCGGGGCAACCTGGCGGGTGTCCGACGGGTTCTCTACATGACAAAAAAAATAACATATAACGACACACAACCAAATAAAATAAGTTTCAGATATCCACATTATATTAATTAGAGTTGTAGATTTGCAGTTCCACCAAATAACACACTCATCACATTATTATAGATCAACCAAACAGGTAGCAACCATCAATCTACAAAAGTACAAAACAATGTTCAACTTGCAGCTTCTATCCATTCATTCATGCTCTAGCCATTCATCTAATCTCCAGCCACCCATCCAAAGCAAATTAGAGAGCCCGACTGATTTCATGATGCATAAGGTTATGAACCTCTTAAGAAAACTAGAAAACTCTTGTTATTTTAGGACGCATGGGTCACCCATGGGTGAAATTCTACATCCGCATCTGCTTCAGTACGGGTCAAGTCAGGCGTAGACCCACGGCTGAGATTTTGCACCCACACCCACCATCCAATGGGTGTGAAACCCGCGGGCACCAACACCCGTGGGTCCGATTGCCATCTCTAAATGCGAGGTCTTTTATGGTGCACAATACTACTGCCAAAAAGGACTAATATACAGACATCCGATGGTTAAGATTAATTATATACTACTAAAAGATTCATGTATAGTATGGGTAGTATAGTGAAAGTAGTATAGATAGTAAGGTATTACACAAAACATCCGGTGCCCTCAGTGGCATGTGCCCCCCCCCCCCCCAACCCCCGGCGCAGTGACGGACACGTGGAAACATCGTCAGAGACCTGTGTTACCATAACGTGGATTAGGGTCTTATGTTAGTATAGTAGCTCAGTTTGCTAGTTAAGTGCAGATGGGTATAGGGGGTGCAGTGCTTGCAGTTTTTTTTGGCGTTTGTGAATGGATGCAAGAGATAAAAGTCTTTTGCAGGGATGATGCACTGTATATTTGACCGTGGGACTCAAAGTATTTTGTTTGGTACCGAACGAACAGCAGAGAGTGCACCAGCAATAGTTTGTGTTTTTGGTAGAACATGAGCCCATCAGGAACACAGCTACGTTTTGGATATATTTGCATGCAGTTGCCAGCGACATGCAGGTCCGAAGTAGAGTCCGCCGGAAAACGAGTTGGAGATGCAAGTGAGCCTTTGATTCATGCAAGCATTGTATATTACAGAGTTTTCCTGATATGCATTTGTTTCATTGTATTCCACGGAACACTGGGTGCATGCATCCGTCATTACCAGAATGATCAACATCTGCACCGGGTGGGAAAGGCCTTTAGCACCGGGTTTCCCACCCGGTGCCACTAATCCGAGGCTAAAGGGGTACCCCTTTAGCACCGGGTTGAATAACCGGTGCTAAAGAGTCCCTGGGCTTGCCCCGCAGCGCCTTTAGCAGGGCCTTTAGCACCGGTTCCAGACACAGGTGCTAAAGGCCCCGGATTTCTTTTTTTTTTTGCTTTTTTCAGTAGCCATGCATGCACGTTTATATATATATACATATTCTAATAAGTGTATTCTAATATGTATTCGGCCGACTCTATATTCATATTAGTTGTATATCAAATATAAGACATATATATTACAAAATATATATCGCACTCAAGTTATTGTTTAAACCTGTCTCTTATACACATCTAGATGTGTATAAGAGACAGCGTTTTCTCCAATACATTTAAATGAAGCATTTTCCAATATACATTTCAAACATATAACATTTCCAATATACATTTCAATGTAAATATCTCCAATACATTTAAATGAAGCATTTTCCAATATACATTTCAAACATATAACATTTCCAATATACATTTCAATGTAAATATCTCCAATACATTTAAATGAAGCATTTTCCAATATACATTTCAAACATATAACATTTCCAATATACATTTCAATGTAAATATCTCCAATACATTTAAATGAAGCATTTTCCAATATACATTTCAAACATATAACATTTCCAATATACATTTCAATGTAAATATCTCCAATACATTTAAATGAAGCATTTTCCAATATACATTTCAAACATATAACATTTCCAATATACATTTCAATGTAAATATCTCCAATACATTTAAATGAAGCATTTTCCAATATACATTTCAAACATATAACATTTCCAATATACATTTCAATGTAAATATCTCCAATACATTTAAATGAAGCATTTTCCAATATACATTTCAAACATATAACATTTCCAATATACATTTCAATGTAAATATCTCCAATACATTTAAATGAAGCATTTTCCAATATACATTTCAAACATATAACATTTCCAATATACATTTCAATGTAAATATCTCCAATACATTTAAATGAAGCATTTTCCAATATACATTTCAAACATATAACATTTCCAATATACATTTCAATGTAAATATCTCCAATACATTTAAATGAAGCATTTTCCAATATACATTTCAAACATATAACATTTCCAATATACATTTCAATGTAAATATCTCCAATACATTTAAATGAAGCATTTTCCAATATACATTTCAAACATATAACATTTCCAATATACATTTCAATGTAAATATCTCCAATACATTTAAATGAAGCATTTTCCAATATACATTTCAAACATATAACATTTCCAATATACATTTCAATGTAAATATCTCCAATACATTTAAATGAAGCATTTTCCAATATACATTTCAAACATATAACATTTCCAATATACATTTCAATGTAAATATCTCCAATACATTTAAATGAAGCATTTTCCAATATACATTTCAAACATATAACATTTCCAATATACATTTCAATGTAAATATCTCCAATACATTTAAATGAAGCATTTTCCAATATACATTTCAAACATATAACATTTCCAATATACATTTCAATGTAAATATCTCCAATACATTTAAATGAAGCATTTTCCAATATACATTTCAAACATATAACATTTCCAATATACATTTCAATGTAAATATCTCCAATACATTTAAATGAAGCATTTTCCAATATACATTTCAAACATATAACATTTCCAATATACATTTCAATGTAAATATCTCCAATACATTTAAATGAAGCATTTTCCAATATACATTTCAAACATATAACATTTCCAATATACATTTCAATGTAAATATCTCCAATACATTTAAATGAAGCATTTTCCAATATACATTTCAAACATATAACATTTCCAATATACATTTCAATGTAAATATCTCCAATACATTTAAATGAAGCATTTTCCAATATACATTTCAAACATATAACATTTCCAATATACATTTCAATGTAAATATCTCCAATACATTTAAATGAAGCATTTTCCAATATACATTTCAAACATATAACATTTCCAATATACATTTCAATGTAAATATCTCCAATACATTTAAATGAAGCATTTTCCAATATACATTTCAAACATATAACATTTCCAATATACATTTCAATGTAAATATCTCCAATACATTTAAATGAAGCATTTTCCAATATACATTTCAAACATATAACATTTCCAATATACATTTCAATGTAAATATCTCCAATACATTTAAATGAAGCATTTTCCAATATACATTTCAAACATATAACATTTCCAATATACATTTCAATGTAAATATCTCCAATACATTTAAATGAAGCATTTTCCAATATACATTTCAAACATATAACATTTCCAATATACATTTCAATGTAAATATCTCCAATACATTTAAATGAAGCATTTTCCAATATACATTTCAAACATATAACATTTCCAATATACATTTCAATGTAAATATCTCCAATACATTTAAATGAAGCATTTTCCAATATACATTTCAAACATATAACATTTCCAATATACATTTCAATGTAAATATCTCCAATACATTTAAATGAAGCATTTTCCAATATACATTTCAAACATATAACATTTCCAATATACATTTCAATGTAAATATCTCCAATACATTTAAATGAAGCATTTTCCAATATACATTTCAAACATATAACATTTCCAATATACATTTCAATGTAAATATCTCCAATACATTTAAATGAAGCATTTTCCAATATACATTTCAAACATATAACATTTCCAATATACATTTCAATGTAAATATCTCCAATACATTTAAATGAAGCATTTTCCAATATACATTTCAAACATATAACATTTCCAATATACATTTCAATGTAAATATCTCCAATACATTTAAATGAAGCATTTTCCAATATACATTTCAAACATATAACATTTCCAATATACATTTCAATGTAAATATCTCCAATACATTTAAATGAAGCATTTTCCAATATACATTTCAAACATATAACATTTCCAATATACATTTCAATGTAAATATCTCCAATACATTTAAATGAAGCATTTTCCAATATACATTTCAAACATATAACATTTCCAATATACATTTCAATGTAAATATCTCCAATACATTTAAATGAAGCATTTTCCAATATACATTTCAAACATATAACATTTCCAATATACATTTCAATGTAAATATCTCCAATACATTTAAATGAAGCATTTTCCAATATACATTTCAAACATATAACATTTCCAATATACATTTCAATGTAAATATCTCCAATACATTTAAATGAAGCATTTTCCAATATACATTTCAAACATATAACATTTCCAATATACATTTCAATGTAAATATCTCCAATACATTTAAATGAAGCATTTTCCAATATACATTTCAAACATATAACATTTCCAATATACATTTCAATGTAAATATCTCCAATACATTTAAATGAAGCATTTTCCAATATACATTTCAAACATATAACATTTCCAATATACATTTCAATGTAAATATCTCCAATACATTTAAATGAAGCATTTTCCAATATACATTTCAAACATATAACATTTCCAATATACATTTCAATGTAAATATCTCCAATACATTTAAATGAAGCATTTTCCAATATACATTTCAAACATATAACATTTCCAATATACATTTCAATGTAAATATCTCCAATACATTTAAATGAAGCATTTTCCAATATACATTTCAAACATATAACATTTCCAATATACATTTCAATGTAAATATCTCCAATACATTTAAATGAAGCATTTTCCAATATACATTTCAAACATATAACATTTCCAATATACATTTCAATGTAAATATCTCCAATACATTTAAATGAAGCATTTTCCAATATACATTTCAAACATATAACATTTCCAATATACATTTCAATGTAAATATCTCCAATACATTTAAATGAAGCATTTTCCAATATACATTTCAAACATATAACATTTCCAATATACATTTCAATGTAAATATCTCCAATACATTTAAATGAAGCATTTTCCAATATACATTTCAAACATATAACGGATGCTCCTTGTTCCCTAAGGCATAGGTTAGCTCATCTCTGTCTCTATCAGCAACAAATTCTCCCCTCTCAGATGCCCTGAGGATATCGAGGAGACGCTGAGCTAGTTCTTGCAAGTCCTCGGGAAAAACTAAGGAGCCGTCGATTTGGCTTAGGGTGCCTCCATGACCATAGTACCAATGCTTGGTCCTTGTGGGCCAGTCATGTGTCGCTGGAGTGACGCCTCTAGCATATAGATCTTCTTCCATCTTCTCCCATTTAGGGATGCTTTCCTTGTAACCTCCCGGAACCCATTTTATGGGAGTACTTCTTATTTGAGGCGTTTCCAGCGTTTCTAGCGCTAGCCGTCGCTGAAACGAACGGGATTTTCCAGACTGAGAATCCGACTCCCTGTACCATTGTGATAGTCCTAGAATCAACAGCTATCACGTACAGAACTCATTTCAGCCAAATATCACATCCATACAGCGATAAACATGACTGCATTCATTATTTACATATCAGAGTACGAGGTTAGTTAATGCCACTTGGGCTACATCGACAAGATGAATCTCTACGCAGCGGTAGCTAGGCCTTCAAGTCTTCATCTTCGGTCTTCCCCATAGGCATCCTTGAGCGTAGCACGTAACCCTCCAAAGCAGCATCCATCAAGTTGTAGTTGTCACCTGAAAGCTCTAGAACTGTCCCCAAGGAAATGGGACAGGTTCACGTCACCAACCATGTATGCAGCAAGCTTTAAAGTGGACTATTCTAGTAATAAAATATTCAAGGGATATAAGCTGAGGGTTTCCTATGCGCGCAGCAGCAATAAACCCAAGTTCATCTTATCACCAGCACCTTTCCTCACCAGAGAGATCTCACTCCCCAAATCCCACCATCAGCCTCACATCCACATCGGGCTCGTCCTGCCACCGCAGGTTCCCGCAAATATCATCCACCAACTCCTTTCTCACACTAGTCGACTCGGTGAGCTCCCTCCCCACCTTGTCTCAACAGCCTCAGCTGGACCAACCTCTCATAACCCAAACCAAGGATGAGGAAAGAAAGCAGAATCCCATGCTAGTACTCACCAGAGCTTTCTGCAAGTAGTCGCGGAGCTTGGATACGGCTATACGTATAGTTTTCACTCTGCAGAGGTTGCTCTCCAGGAACCACCCGGGCTGCAGACGGTAGCATGCCGTCTTGAGACACAACCCACAGCAAAGACCCTAAAGAGTAACGGTACCATCCTGCTTCCGTGGGCTCGGGAAACATCTGCACGCTAACATCTGCCCCAGGGATGTGAAACCTTCCCACCGGGGCCAGTCGGGGGCAGTGGTAAATCAGGGAGAGTACGCCGCAACGAGTCCCCCTAACACATATCATACTCGAATCTCCTACAGTCCTGGTACCGCACTCAGTAGGCTTGCTGGAACCCTCCCCATTCTGGGTAGACGGTGAGCACTGTAATCCACGTCTGAAAGACGGTCTCGACTCGATCCTTAATTGTCGGTAAAGCGAGTATCAGAATCAAAAGCGATCCGCCGCAACGGTCCGCAATCGACACCCATTACAGGTATTGCCGCCCAACTCCTCATATCCATCAATCTCAAGTAATCCATAAATGTACCCGCAACAGGTACTCCGTAGGAACTGTCTGAGTGCAGTTCCCATGCACCCCGATCAAACGACCGGGTTGTTATCACTCGCCTCCACCGCCTAGCTTCACTATCTCCACCCATGCCACCCAAACTCATGCCAAGAAGATCAATCACAACCATCCCAACACATGCAACATAGCATTCTTATAAAGTGGATAATAGGTAGCAAGGAAACATGGTAGGTAAATGGCAGTGCAGGTATATCATCAACATGCAAGTAAATATAGCGCTAGCATACTACTTTGCATGTCTAATAGGTATTTCATAGCATGGTCGGGCGTGAACCTGGAGCAAGGTCCTCTTCCTTCTTCATGTAGTCGAAGACGAGGTCGACGAAGTCGTCCGAGTCTTCCAAGGATCCTAGTAATCGGATTAAAAAACAACGATAACTAAGCAAATAAAATCCAAAAGAAGAAGCAAGAAAAACCAAACAACACCAAACTCTACTCTAACGCGTAGGTCAGGATTTTAGAAAAATATAGAAACTGGTTTCATATTTTTCTGGGCTACGGTTAATTTATTAGGATTTCTCAAAGGTTAAAACAATTCCTGAAATTATTAAATTAATTCCGAAAATGAAAAACAGCAGAGTCTCCGACTGGCGTCAGCAGTGGGCCCTGCTGACGTCAGCGTTGACTTGTTCAATAGGGTCAATGGTCAGCGGTCAACGAAGTCAACGCGTCAGCGGTCAGTCAGTGGGCCCCACATGTCAGCATGTGGATCCCTACATCATGTTAGTGGACCCTGGATTCATGTCAAGTTAGTGGGTCCGATTGTTAGTAGGAAAGGCTACACAAGCGAGGATCACATGCAAACAGCAAGGATGGGCGGCGACTTGGTTGGCTCACCGGCGGGCTCGGTGTGTTAGCAGCACGTGTGCGCGGTCACCAGCTAGTGCTGGGTCACGCCACGGCTCGGGCGATGGCAGCAAGGACAAGCGAAGGCAAGGCTTTGTTCGCGGCCGGCGAGGACGGCAAGCGAAGGGTTAGTGCACGCGCGGGCACATGGTGTTCCATGGCCGCGACGTGGCCGGCGACGGCATGCGGGCACTCAGCATCCCGAGGCCACGACACCTACACACAGCAGCGCGGCAGGGTTTGCGCGTGTGCGGCCTCGTGGTCTTCCACGGCTGCGACACGGTCGCTCGGCCCGCAAGGCCCCGGCGTTCCGGGCTCGCGGCGATGAGACAACAGCTGGAAAGGGCGACGGCAAGGCAAGGCCATCGCAATGAGGTATGCGATGGCGAGGCTAGGACAAGGCTAGGCAGCTGGACATGCAAAAGATACGGCGCGAAGGACGGGCACAGCAAGCAGCGGCAGCAATGCGGGCTGCAACAAGATAGCAAGGTAGAGGGCGCACTCGCGCGCGGCAGCATGGAACTCCATGATCGCGGCGAGGCCACGCCATCTCGCGATGTCCCGGTGCTCCGGGTTCGCGGCGACAGCGCAGCTGCAAGGCTGGAGTGGTGGCAGCGGCTCCGGCGAAGCACGCGGGACAGCGCACGCGTCGCGGCGACGCACGACATCGCGGCAGCGGCGGCAGTTTAGGAAGGCTCAAGGCGACGGCGGGCAGCGAAGGCTCCTAGCGGCGGTACCTGCACAGGTGGCTCGAAGGCCACCACACAGAGGCTACGGCGGCGGAACCCATCGGCTCAACGGCCGGCACCAAGGAAGGGAAGGGTGACGGCCACGATCGAGGGCACGGTTCTCCAGGAAGGGAGAAGAGGCGGCGCTAGGGACCTGGCTCACCGGCGGGCTCGTGGAGGTCAGGATGGCGATGCCGTGGCGAGGCGCTGCCGAGGCGGCTTGGTGCGGTGCAGGCAGGCTCGCGGTTCTCCTCGGGCATTTCGTCGAATAGGTTGGGGACGACGGGTGGCGAAGGCAGCAGCTCGTGGTTCTGGTCTGGGACTTCTGTCGAACAGCTTGGGGGCAAGGTGGAGGTCGGACGCAGCAGCTCGGCGTGGTCGTCGTGGTTCAGCCTGGCCTCCTCGTGCTCGCGGTCGTTGCTGTCGTCGTGCACGGAGGCGTGGTCACGAGCAGCTTGGCGTCGAGGTAGCGGCTCCCGGTGGTGGCGTCTTCGAGCTCGCGGTAATGCTCCTTGTCGGCAGCAGCTTCGGCTTGGAGAAGAGGAGGAAGATTGCTGCTGGTGCTTGGAGCAGAGATGCGTGCTGCTACGGTGGAAAGAAGCAGGCAAGCTGCTTGCTTGATCTTGCGGAGCGTAGCAGAAGAGAGATCCAGGCTGCTGGTTCTTCGATGGGAGAATCAGAGGGAGAGAGATCGAGCTGCTGGAGATGGAGGCTGCTTGCTTGCGGGGGAAGAAGATGAGAGTAAGGAGGAGAGGCTGGCGGCGGCTTGGAGGAAAAAGAGAGGAGAGGGGCGCCGGGGTTTTATGCTCACGAGCTAGGGCTTCGGGTGCAGGGATGAGCGGCGGGGATCTTCGGTGTCCGTGCCAGGGGCACGTGGACGGCATCCAGCGGCGGTGGTTAGGGCATCCGAGGTGTAGTGGTGTGGCTTGAGGGCTCGGCGGTGTCTCGGCGCTGAAGGGAAAAGCTGGGCGCAGTCAGCTTCTTGGCGGAGAAGAAAGGAGAGGCGACGGTGCGTGCGACTGCGTCAAAACGACGCTGCAGAGCTGTGGGGCCCCTGCATCAGCGAGACAAAAGAGAGGGGTGCGGCAGCAGTGCCATGCAAGAGCGGTGAGTGGGCCTTCTTGGGTGCTGTCGCGCTAGCAGTAGGGATTGGCAACCCAAGAGCAAGGAAAAAGGCCTGCTGGGTTCTTTTTACGTGAAAATGGATGGGCTGGATTTTTCGTAAAGGAGGGAGAGAGGAAAAAGGTTTGGGCTAGATGGTATGGTCAGGTTTAGCAGGGTGATCAGCTGGATTAGCGGGGTTAGATTAGTTAGCAGGTTATGATTAGAGGATTAGCAGGGCCACGTAGTTAGCAGGTTAATCGAAGTTAGATAGGTTATTTAGCGGTTAGAGCCCGAGTTAGTTTAGGAAGTTAGTGGTTAGTTTTAGATTTAATTTTAATTTAGAATTCAAATTAAACCACACACAAAGAAGCAAGAAACCAACTAAGAGCCAAATCACACTAACATTAAATTGTCCTTAGCACACAAAGCATTTTAATTAGTTTATTACTAAGAATTTTTAGAGAGAGCACAAGAATACAGCCTTATGATTATGAGCAAAACACATCAAGCACGAAAAATTTT
>OAMR01000024.1:796193-806364 GCA_900205405.1 Echinochloa crus-galli | reverse complement strand
TTAAAAGTTTTTCTCTAAGTTCCGAATGATATCTCAACCATGCAACTAGTTTTTTTATTTATCCACGTTTAGTACTCCATGCATGAGGAGAGAGATTTAATGTGATAGGTGAATAGTGAAGTTTGGAGAGAGAATTTTTGAAAGTTTGATAATGTGATTAGAAACTAAACAGGGCTATATACTACGCACGACGTGGTTTGGATCACTTGAGGATCGTAAATTGTTTTTCGAAAAACTGGGGATCGTAGATTTGCAAGGATCGATTAGGGTGTTTGGATCCAAGATGCTAAAGCAAAGTTACTAAAATTTAAGACTAAAAGAGCTTAATCTAAGCGCATGCGAATGAGATGCTAGTTCAGCATGATGGGTGAGAAGGAGAGTCCAAATAAGACATGTGCCTCTATTCCTCCTCGAGACTGAAAAACAAAAAATAATCCTTTTCGAAAAAAAGAAAAACAAAATAAAATCTTGCGCAGTCAAGTCAGACCCATACATGGGGCGGCCCGGGGCTGCTAGGCAGGTATTCATCTCCTCTCCGTGTATCTGCCAACAACTCTGACAGATGCTGTTGGAGAATTTTTTTCATTAAAAATGATCTTATCTATTTTATGAATATAAATATTTCTTACGTTTAAAATTTATCCACCGACAAACATTTCTAGAGCATTCACCTCTGTCAAAAGCACCCTCATTAAATTATCCCTGAAAACCTCTCCTGGGGTGAAAACGGATCGAATACGGACGGATATTGCCGGATACGGATCGAAATAATTTTTTTTCTCTCGGATTCGGATCGAATACGGATAGTGTTCACTTGTGACGGATAGGATAGGAATCGATATCGACATCTTAAATATCCAATTTGATGCATCCGGCCATGACGCACCCGGCCCAGGCAGGGGTGGCCGAGGCCCAACGAGGGTGCCCGGAGCCCAACAGTTCCTTCGGCACACCCACTTGGGGAGAGGCCCAGTCGCCCCAAAAGACTAGTCCGATGGGGGAAGGGTGGCTCTCCCTTTTAAGGTGGCTTCCTCCCCCTTCGCTTAGCGAGGTGGGACAATTCGGCCATGCACTGCCGCCTACACTGTTGTGCGCCTGGCCTGTTTGCCGCCTACACTGTCGTGCGCTTGGCCAAACCCACTTGGGCTGCCGCCTACACTGTTGTGCGCCTGGCCTGTTTGCCGCCTACACTGTCGTGCGCCTGGCCAAATGCGATGTCCTCATCAGGGGAGAACCAGCAACTTGTATTGATCACATTGAACAGGTTTTATACAAGTACAGAAGCGTTTCTACTCTAACTGTATTGATCACATTGAACAGGTTTTATACAAGTACAGAAGCGTTTCTACTCTAACTGTATTGATCACATTGAACAGGTTTTATACAAGTACAGAAGCGTTTCTACTCTAACTGTATTGATCACATTGAACAGGTTTTATACAAGTACAGAAGCGTTTCTACTCTAACTGTATTGATCACATTGAACAGGTTTTATACAAGTACAGAAGGGAGAACCAGCAACTTGTATTGATCACATTGAACAGGTTTTATACAAGTACAGAAGCGTTTCTACTCTAACTGTATTGATCACATTGAACAGGTTTTATACAAGTACAGAAGCGTTTCTACTCTAACTTGTATTGATCACATTGATCACGTGTAATAGAAACATGCAAAAGGAGTAAAAAGAAAGAAGTTGAATATCTTTCGAAACTCATACACGTGTCAAGGAAATGCGTTTTAACTTTTAATAGTACATATGAGCATATTTCAAGCTCTGCAAATCCACGCAAATAAAACTCCAAGAAAAGATGAAGTGTAAAATTGCCAACACATAGCACCGCGCACCATATGCGTCACTCATGTTGCTGTGTACTATTAAAAAAGATAGAACACTCCGGATTTACTATAGAATTATTGGTCTTCCTCTCGACCTTTTTTTTTCGAAACAGAACGAAAGTATCCTCGAACCAAACTTCGTGCACATGAATTTCCGACACATTATCCAAAACCCTTCTTACCAGGAACTAATTATATGAATATACAACTCCTTGTTTGAAGTATAGTTGTTCACCTTTTTCCTATCGGTTTAAACTTTGGGTTTGCCAAGGCAGCAACATGGACAAAGAAGGTTGTGTTTTGGAAAAAGCCTGATTCGCACAGCACAGCTCCCAAGCTCACCTCGTCAGATAAATACGCAACTCCCAAGCTGAACTCAGGCTATGATCGCAAAAGGAATCTTTGGTATGTACAAGTTGTCAATTTCGATCGAACTTAGCTAGATTTAGTCACAGGTACACCTTCTTTCACTTCATATACGAATGCTCCATGAAAAATCTAAAGACGCTCAACTACAACAGATCCATCTTTGGACAATCGTACAACTACTGAAATCACCAATCTTGGATCCATTCTGGAGCAGCAAGATCATCAGGGTCGTCAATTGGCACCGAAGGAGACGCTGTTAAGTCCTCATTAAGCGTTTCTATACAGCTGTTAATGCGCTCTGTGATTTCATCAGGTACCACGCAATTCCCAGATGCTATTTGTTTCCAGTCAATGCCATCAAACCAGGGATGTTTCTTCACAGCTTCAACACCACTGGTTCCAAGGCGCACATTTTCATCTACCACAAGTAGCTGTCAAGATGACATAGAAGAAATTAAGTAGAGCTGTTGTATGAAATCTGAATAAACTGAAAATTGATGGATAGTTGAATTGCAATTGCCGGCATTGGATATAACCTTGGTTATAAGGTCAACAACTTCTGCACTGAATGTTGATGGCATAACAAGGTGGCCTCTGGCAATTTTTGTAACAGGTTCCAGCTCGCTCGCCCTCCAGCACCCGAATGGCATGTCAGACTGCAGCATGAAATAGATCAAGACTCCAAGTGCCCACCTGATCATACAAAATCAAATTACCCTGTCACAATTTCCACTCAAGTATTCTATGTGTAGAAACACACTCAAGTTGTACTGTCAGCACAAATTTCGATACTTATATTCTTCTTTGAGGTGTATATCCCTCCATGCATTTTTGTTGAGATGCAGCCATGAAGGTATCTAATGCAGTTTGCATGTTTTAGTCTGTTCTGACAGTATCAGGTAGTTGAATTATGCCAGGTTTTGCACATGCATCTGACAAAGAAAATGCCATGTGTGCTTAGAGCTACCACAATCTCTGAATGAAAGGTCACTTAAGAAAATAATATTTCAGAATTTTCATATTCAGCTAGAAAAAGTTCATCATGCGTTGCACACACAGTATACTTCCATGTGAAAAGGTTAGATGGGGAAACAGTATTTTCAAATTTTCCGTATGCAGTTGTCAAGAGATGTCACACATTCCTTTTCAAATCACTACACAGTCACTTCGAAATATCAATGCAAATAGATGACTACCATAACTTCAGCTTTAATAACAGTTTAGAACATATATATGATAGTGATGCATTGATATGGAATGCTTATAGAAGAAAGGGGTAATCACTTACCAGTCAGCAGGAAATCCATGTCCCCTACCAAGAACTATCTCTGGTGCTAAAGATTCAGCAATCCCGCATATTGTGTATGTCCTTTCACCTTCCATTTTCTTTGCAAACCTAAAATCCACCAGCTGCAGATGTCCTGATCTGTCAAGCATAAGAACGTCTGCCGAAACACCCCTATAAATAATGGACTTCTGAAAATGCATAAATACATATCAGTATGTATGCAAAGAGAGGCATCATAACACATATTGTGGATTAAATTTTATATAATGTTTCATATGCCGATTACTCAAGCAAGTCATTAATCACCTGATGAAGTTCTTCTAGAGCAACAACAACAGAGGCCGCAAAGAATTTTGCAGATGATTCATTTAGTGGTGTATGAAGTATTGAAGCCAGTGAGCAACAAAGGCAGCAATTCAGCACTATTCCAAGGTATGAACGATCAGCGCAAGTGCATAAGACTTCTGGCACACAATTTGATTGGCTCAAGCTTTTCATAAGTTCCTTTTCCTCAAAGACTTGTACTTCCTTATGAAGATCTTGTACTCTATTGATGTAAAACCTCTTTAAACTTCTGATCTTGTCTGGTCCATGATCCAAACAGGAGAAAAGAGATTCAAAACTTGACTGACCAAAACATAGGAGAAAAAAAAACTCGACCTGCGAGGGGCAAGCCGCCCCCCGGGCATTACATTTAAGAAGACCTTGGGAAAAAATTGTCCCATAATATAGATAAATATAATCAGGCAGAATTGATTATCATACCAGAGCCCCTAATTTGGACGAGACCAATCTCACTGCAATCAGCAGCATATATGCACATTTTCCATTCCTGAGAAACATGTACACAGCTTAGTATCAGTAAAAAAGAATAACAATGAGATCTCCTAAAGCATGCTAGAGAAGAGGAAAGGAGTACTAACCCCCTACCAAATCAGATAGCTGCACTCTCCTAAAGGGAAAGCCATCATCTACAACATTCTCCTTACTGACCAGAGATTCTTTGATCCTGCATAGAGGCCATACAACAGGATGAGTTTGAGGGATGACAAAATTTGGTGGATAAAAGATATTTCAGACACATTACCTGGAATCAGCTTGTGAAAGTTTAGGCAAAGGGCCAACAATTATATCAAATTTATCCTTCGCGATAGTAGAACAAGTCACATCACCAAGTGCAGTAGCAGTGAAATTAATGGTTTCACCAATGAGGGTCCACTCTCCAAAGTGTCCTCCCTCATCTATCTCAACCACATAATTACCATTTTCCTGCCTGCTTTGTGCCTCCTTTGTTTGAGCACTAATAAGATCCCAAGTATCTGAGTTCATCTGATCAACAGACAATATAAGTCTCACACGACCCCTTTGAATGACATATAATGCAGAGACAACATCATTCTGAAAAATGGTATACAAGGGTAAAAAATTAGTTACAATGGTATACCAGGTTGATAGCCAGAAAAGAAGCGCAAATGCTTGAAAAGATATCATAAGCAACAGTTTATTCACTCCAAGTACCTTGTCTACTATTGTTTGCCCATCTGAAAAAGATACTTCAACAAGCGACTCAGCAAGTTGACTTAGTTGAAGCACAGTAAATCTTGTAAACAGCTCTACTGATCGGAGCAACTTCAATGATGGCATGTTTGAAAATTCTGACATCAGAATTCCCCGGAAATCCTCCCTCTTTAGAGCCCATAGTGTTCCACTGGTGACAGCACGAACAGAAGCTTGAAGTGGTTTATTGTGCCTGTTTATGACAGGAAGAAATGATGACTAGAGAATCAAACATTGACTACAGGCTGTTAATCATTTGACTTTAATCAATTTACTCCATTACATCAAGTCTTGGCATGGTAGGTTTCAGAATTCAGATTCCAGGATCCAGACAAACAATAGTATGCTGTCTTTATTAAATTCTCAGGAGACAGGAGTTAGCTGTTTATTGATTAGTAATATACTCAAAGAAGAGTCTTTAGGGGCATAGTTTAAAGTATGTATACACACGTATAAATTAAGGTTCCAAACTCCAGAGGGGCGCACAGAAAGTTATTCCCCAAATTTCTAGAAAGATTTATGCTTTCTTCAAAAGAATTTGAGTGTTTAATTTGTGAATATCTGTTCCTGAATTTTAGTACGGCGAATGCAGAAGGTGGAACTCATCCCCTCATGAAAGAGTATAAGAGCAAAAAGAAAGTGCATGACTGATAAGTACAATGATGTGGATAGCTAATTACTAATATTCATACCATGTATATTTTTAAAAGATGAACAGTAGTGGTACTGGTATAATAACCTACACTTCATAGGGATATCCACTGCTGTTTTTTATGAAAACAACTTTTCCGTTGATGATACTTATATATTGAACTTCACATATGGACTCACATCAGTGCTAGCTCCCCAAAGGAAGATAGCTTATCCGCTGTATACCGATGCAGAACCTTGGTTATTTCCTTTCCATCTTCTTCCTGTTCCATGTAAGTCAGCTTGGTCTCCAAAATTGTGCAACAAAGATTAGGCAAAGAGGAATTTTATCAACTGACTTTGTTGAAATGCATGGTCAGAAAAAAGTTCATAATATATTCAGCCTAAGGGACATGTACTGCAAAAGTTAGGCAGTGACCAATCTGTACATCAGCTATTAGAAAAGTAGCTTTATATATTACATCACTCTTTGCATCCGAGCTTATATGAGAAATTACTTCATGCACTTTGACCAGAAAGGCTCTGCTCTTTTAGATAACTAATAGTGTGTTGCTTAGCTTTGATAAAATCCTTCTGAACAAAAACTGGTGAGTTTTAGACTTTTACTAGATCAAAAATCACAATCTAGAATCAAAATTACATATGCCATATATTCAATACCTGAATGGCTAGAACTTCATATTCACCACTACCAACTACATAGAAGCAGTCACCTTCGCCACCCTGCATCACACAATATCCTTATTCAGACTTATAAGTAACCTAAAAATGCAACCATACTTAAGATAACAAATATAGAAAGGTAATAACCTGCTGCACTACTATATCCCCAGGTTTCACCTCAACTCGTTGCATACAGTCAAGTAGAACATGACATTGCGAGTCGGTAAGCTTTCTGAAGAGGAAATGATCATGTAGTACCCGCTCAATATGCGCCTTCATATAATGTCATTTGAGGTAAGTGAGCAATAGGATATCATGTAACTTATCAAGTAACGAGAAGTCTGTAGTGATGAAATCTTTAGACCTTACTTGCTCTTCCCATGTCTTTCGATGCGATGGAGATGGCGGGACCCATAATTGGCCATTTTCCAGAGAACTTTCAAGAGCCCTCAATCTTGCTCGTGATAAATCATGTCTGGAACGCTGATTGTTGGTGTTGGAACTTACTATTAGTGGTGATTCGGAGCCTGCCAGTCCTACTACTTGCTGTGAAGGTTGTAAGGACACTTTTGTAACAGTCTGGGTAGAATCCATCTAGTAAAACAGTGAAAGTAAAAATGTGAGGCTTCTTGTGGAAGATTGATGGAACAATTGGTACGGAAATAATGCAAAGAAACTGTAAAGATAGTTTCATACATCAGTTAACCCATTAATATGGACGACTATGATTGTAATATCATCTGTGCGAGTTTCATACTGTAGCCAAAGACGGTAAGACTCAGCAACAATTTCTGCACATGCATCTCGAGGATCCTTGTATTTAGAAATCTGCAAATTCACGACCATAGGGTTAAAAATTTAGTCCCCATATAGTTTAAAGCTTCATTAAAAGATTTATTTTTTATTAGGGGAAATAATATTTAATTCAAATAATGCTGATAAGTCCATAGAAAACTAAACAGTCATTAGAGGACACTGATAATTATAGTGAATTTCCCTCACAGGTGGACACCAACATAGTTCCTATATGGTGAGTGGTGACTGCAACTTCTCTAATTGAATAGGAAGTATTTCATTTTCATATCTAGTACATCCATATGACTGCAGGGAATCAATTCGGGATTTAGAGTGCTCCAAATGGTCTGAATTGTGCATGCAGATAGTAGATTTAACTTACCATGTCGACAACTGTTTGACTGGAAAGGAACTCAAAAACCCCATCACTAGCAAGAACAAAAAATGGATTTTTCGAGTTGAGATCCAGAACAAAAATCTCGGGATCTGCAATGACACCAATGGACTCAGCAACAGAATCTCCAATGCTACGTGTAAAAGCAGTTCCTGGGTACATGCCATTTTGCACCCATAGTCTTGGAGGATCGCCATCATCACTTTCTTCAGTACCCCAACACTGGACATCTGGGTTCTTTAGCCCCTCTATTTGATCCAATGTCATAACTCTAGCACCACATTCCTTGACTCTTTCAAGCTCATCAAACCGGTAAGGAGTTTGGTCTATGGAAAGGTCAACAGCAACAATGTCATCCCCTCGTTTTTCAGCAATAACAGCACGTGAATCGCCAGTATTTGCAACGTATATAGTTTTACCCCTGACCAATATAGTGATTGCTGTAGTACCACTCATGGAGTCATCCAAGCTGTCGGCATGAAGCTGCGAGTTTGTTGCCACGAAAGCAGAATGAAGAGCCAGCACAGCATCTGTTCGGAACCGCTTATCTCTAAGCAGGTTCTCGCATAATCTTCGCTTGACAAACTGTGAGCACTGGGCTCCATATTCTCCATGACCATCAAACACACCAAAGAAGTGGTCATCGGGACTTGTTCCAAATGGGGTATGTATGCAGTAGCTATCTTGGTTCGCCTTGTCCAGTGATTCTGGGTAGTAACCTCTTTGAGATAAGAAGGAGTATCTCAGGTCATAGTTACCCAAAGGGACCTGAACTTTGCGCGAACCATCAGGAGGAAGAAACTGCGATGAGACCCTCGATAGTCGGCTGATGCCAACAGTTGATTCCCTTGTGTTCATTTGGTCCAAGGCATCGTCATCTTCACCAAGATCATCAGAAGAGTCATCTGAACCACTGGAATCAGCCTTTCCCCTCCCCCGGCTTGACTTTCCCCTTGATTCTCTTGGGGAGTCAGGTGTATGCTCAAGGCACCCTTTTGAGCACAAAGAGCACTTTAGTTGTGAACAACACTTGGAAGCTGAACAGCCCATGGATCAGATGTAAAAGCAGCTTTGGTCAGACCAACATAGCACGAGCAATAAGAAATCCTCCACTGTATCGATGAATTGTCTAAGGGCATGCACCGACTAAGAATTTGAAGAATCTGAGGGATTTAAACGACGATTCAGCACTCTGTAAACGGCATTTATGATACACAGAAAGCTCCCCCTTTGACAGTTTATTAACAATCAAAATGGTAGGAGTTGAGAGGAATCCGTCCAATGCTCACCTGAAATAAAAAAAAAAGTGCCTAGTAAAGTCAACAATAACCGGAAGAAGTCCTTCAGAAATAAAAGCAAATGAACCACTCTCCGAGAGAATTTATGCAAACCAGTTGTTGGAACAAAAAGTCCACAGCATATGGAGCATATGAAGCTTCTATTATGCAACATGGATGCTAGTAAGCATAATTCTCGTAGCTCTGAACTTTATGTACTCAAAGAAAATGCTGTTAGTGATGAACATGGATGCTAATGTTACACAAAAGCAAAAGGCAGCAAAAGGGCGATCATTGTTGCACACACAGCAGTAAAAACATTATGCATACATGCTACCAAGATTTCGACAAAAGGGTAACACTGTAGGAGCTAGCAGAGTCCCCTGACCAAACAGAGTCCCTGATCATACACAGAGCCCTTTTGTGTGAGATCTTTGCACAGCTACACAGTACAGGCAAGAAGTGTGGAACAATCACCACCAAAAGAGGACGAACAAGAAGTAAATGCTCAAAGCCAAGAGCCTGAAATGTGAAAGACCCCGACATGGGACATTCTACTGACAAGTCTGTACTTTGAGTTCAAGAACCGCATAAAGACGAACAAGAAAAAAAAGAAAACAGTGTCAGGCATGTTGGAGACTTACGGCAGCAGAGATCGGCAAAGGAGGAGGAAGAGAGCACCGGCAGAAGCATATCCGGCTGCGTCGGCTGCAGCCTTTTGAGAGGAGAAGAACGGATAGGGGGAGAGAGGGAGGAGTGGGGAATTTGTGAGGTGGGTAGACGAAGCAAGCAAGGCACAGAGGCAAGGGGGCGGAGAAAGAGAATGGGCGGAGAGGTGGGTGGTGGCAGTAGAGTAGCCGCTAGCTAGGCAGTGGAGGGAGGCGGGGAGGCTACACGGTGGGAGGGAGGAATCGGTGATGGCCATTAATGCAGCGAAAGGGAGATGGGAAGCAACGCAAGCGTGGTGATGCCAACCCCACGCCACCAGAGCTTGTGGATGGGGCAACTGGGCAAGTCTCACTTGATTGTAGGGGTGGTTTGGCCAAAATGGCTGAAATTACGAGCAAATTTGCCCATTCGACAAGGATTTGCGACAAGAACAGGAGATTTGTTCAAATCCATCTGGCTTGCCGAAATTCAACTGACCTACATGTACCGAACAAATTTTAGTGAGATTTGTTCGGCCACGAACTAAACGCAGGCCAAAAGTGACTGCATCATGTGATACCTATATGAATGTAATCATAGTTTTAGTCGCTTGCTAGAAAGAGTTAGGACAATTAGATTGTAATTGAGTTCTTACAAAATCAAGTAGAGAAAGAGACCAAAACTATGATT
>OAMR01000024.1:747333-794877 GCA_900205405.1 Echinochloa crus-galli | reverse complement strand
AGACAGTAGATTGTCCCTGTCTCTTATACACATCTAAATTGTGGGAACAAAAAGTCCATAGCATATGCGGCATATGAAGCTTCTATTATGCAACATGGATGCTAATAAGCATAATTCTCGTAGCTCTGAACTTTATGTACTCAAAGAAAATGCTGTTAGTGATGAACATGGATGCTAATGTTACACAAAAGCAAATGACAAAAGGGCGATCATTGTTGCACACACAGCAGTAAAAACATTATGCATACATGCTACCAAGATTTCGACAAAAGGGTAACACTGTAGGAGCTAGCAGAGTCCCCTGACCAAACAGAGTCCCTGATCATACACAGAGCCCTTTTGTGTGAGATCTTTGCACAGCTACACAGTACAGGCAAGAAGTGTGGAACAATCACCACCAAAAGAGGACGAACAAGAAGTAAATGCTCAAAGCCAAGAGCCTGAAATGTGAAAGACCCCGACATGGGACATTCTACTGACAAGTCTGTACTTTGAGTTCAAGAACCGCATAAAGACGAACAAGAAAAAAAAGAAAACAGTGTCAGGCATGTTGGAGACTTACGGCAGCAGAGATCGGCAAAGGAGGAGGAAGAGAGCACCGGCAGAAGCATATCCGGCTGCGTCGGCTGCAGCCTTTTGAGAGGAGAAGAACGGATAGGGGGGAAGAGAGGGACGAGTGGGGAATTTGTGAGGTGGGTAGACGAAGCAAGCAAGGCACAGAGGCAAGGGGGCGGAGAAAGAGAATGGGCGGAGAGGTGGGTGGTGGCAGTAGAGTAGCCGCTAGCTAGGCAGTGGAGGGAGGCGGGGAGGCTACACGGTGGGAGGGAGGAATCGGTGATGGCCATCAATGCAGCGAAAGGGAGAGGAGAAGCAACGCAAGCGTGGTGATGCCAACCCCACGCCACCAGAGCTTGTGGATGGGGCAACTGGGCAAGTCTCACTTGATTGTAGGGGTGGTTTGGCCAAAATATGGCTGAGATTACGAGCAAATTTTCCCATTCAACAAGGATTTGTGAGAAGAACAGGAGATTTGTTCAAATCCATCTGGCTTGCCGAAATTCAACTGACCTATATGTACCATCAAAAGGCAGCTGGATTTTAGTGAGATTTGTTCGGCCACACGCTAAACGCAGGCCAACAGTGACTGCATCATGTGATACCTATGAATGTAATCATAGTTTTAGTCATTTGCTAGAAAGAGTTAGGACAATTAGATTGTACTTGAGTTCTTATCACATCAATTGGAAGCCGTGAAATCGGTGCGTTATGTGTGTTATTAGTTTAACTTTATACTTAAGATACATGAGTATTTATGGAATATAGAAAATGTTACAATTTATATGTGCAGTCCGGTTGCTATTTATATTTTATACTAGAGGTATATACTTAAGATACATGAGTATAAAGAGGCGCAAAAATGGACTTATCCAAAAAAAATGCGGATGCAAAAATGGACTTATCCAAAAAAAAATATGTGGATTGAACTTTCTAATATTTAGGGATCTCGTTTTCATTGATTTATAGCAAGCAGCCAATAATTGAAAAGCAGCATCAATCTACTCTTTGGTAAGGATGGATATAGACACAACACTTTCCAGCATCCATCAGACGATCACCATCAATTTCATCAGCTCAAAAGAGTGTTAACCTTGGATAGTTGGAGCTATATTTTTGTTCCCAAAAAAAGCCACGCAATTTAGCACAAATTAAACAGCACCTATATAATTCAGTTTAATCATACCCTTACAGTCCGGTCCTTGATCTATTTTATTATTTATTCTCCAATATTAAAATTTTATCCGGAGTTAACAAACAAAATATACATGACACCTTTGAGTCAAATGGCTATTATACTTCCAGTAGACAACATGAAGGTTCGTCCAGGGCAAGAACTGCAGAAGCACAGTGCCCTAGCCTAAAGGGGCAAAAGGAGGTTAGCTCCGATTGCCATGGCCCCCTGGAGGTGCAGGGATGGTGAAATCTGACAGGAAATGCCATGTCGGCACCTTCCCCTTTCATTGAATCAGCTGGTCCTTCCAGCTCACTCTGATGAGTTGGTGACCCGTTCACTCAAGCAATAGCTCCGCAACAGTGTCCTCCGTTCTCAGAAGAAAAAGGAAAGGCGTTCACGGAATCCTTTAAGAAAACATCTTCCAATAAATATTTGTATACATATTTGAATCGGTAGTATGAAATAAAATAAATATTTTATATTGTAATTGGCAATACACAGAAATAAATAGTTTATCATTGAACCAGCAATGCAAAAACTGCATTAGATTGATTGGTAGTGGTTTGGGCGAAGAGAATTCAGCTGAGCAATTATACTTGACTGAATATTTTTTTTTCAGGAATTAGATTTGAGGGTACATTGGAATTTAAGTAGCCGGTCAATTGTTTTTCCTTCCGGTACACCCTCATAAAAGTGTTGAATTATTAGGATGTTTACTAAGTGTTGAATTATTAGGATATGTTCACTTGATCTGGTTAAGCTTTGATATAGTCCCTCTACCAGCTAGCTTAATTAATCACGTCAAGTAAACATCTTGCTTCCAACAACTAGCTAGCTGATACTATTTAAACAAAATTATTCATCAAATTTAAGGATCCCAATTTTGGGGGAACTGAGATTCCCAGAGATGGTAACAATCAGAGAATTTTTTTTACAATCTAGTACACCACTCTGTCTCTCTCGTTCAGTTCAGCAGTTCTCATCATGGCTTAAGGGTTTTTTTCGGCCTGTTGGCGCCGTCGCTGAGCAGGCAAGTAAAAAGAAAAGCCCATGAGACGATGAAGAAAGAGCACGGAGAGCTAGGAGCAAAGCTAGGCAAGGCAAATTGCCCGCAAACGACGCGGGAGAAAAGAACCCCGTGGGGCAGCAGCAGCGGCGGCAGCTGTCCATCGAGGTGACGGGATGGCAAGGAAGAAGAAAGGGGTCGGGGGGGAGGCAACAGCAAGGGAGCTGAGATCGGCTAGCACTGTACTGGACGGATATGTGTGGCCAGACGCCTACCTTCCCGTGTGGTCTGTGGATCAAGTACGTGAACCTAGCTCGAGCTCCATCATACGCCCGGGTGGCCGTATGTGCATGTTCGCCCTCCTGTCCTTTTCCACTTGATTCTTTTTCGTTTGAATATCTAAATATACGTACAGTACAGCTTGGTAGAACCGACGACATGAGAACGTGTGGAAAATGGAGAGAAAGTACCCCTCGGCCTCGGCGCCGCTTTCTAGATGACGCGAGGGCATGGAACGATTAGTCGGCCTAGGGATCGAGCGTTGTTAAGCAATGATTTTTCATTTGTCAATCTATCTATAACAACTATATAATTGGTACCCACTAACAATGCACTCAAGGAATTCTCTGCTCTCTCAACAAACCAAGCCCCCTCCGCTCCCGGGAAGCTCGCTACCGCCACGCCTTAATCCCGTCGACGCCCTGTCGCCTCCCCCACCGCGCCGTCCCATCGCTTCCCACCCACCTGCCGCCTCCCCAACGCGCCACCCCTCGCCTCCTCAACCCGTGCCTCAAAGCCCGCCTCCATAAATCGACCCCTCCCGTACCGGGCGCATCCACATCGGCACGCAGACGGCGGCCTCGACGACCGGGAGGTGGCCATAGCGACGCCTCTCCTTCCCCCTGCGCAAGGGCAGGTTCCAATCAATTCCCAAACTGGGGCAGCATTGGGACGAAGTCAGCGCCAAACCTCTGGGTGGTCTGGAAGGTGTTGAGGTAGAATCCGAGGAGGCGAGGCGGGTGGATGTCGCCGAAGCAGCGGAGGAAGGCGGGATCGGAAGCGGCCCGGATGAGGCCGGTGGAGAACCCGAGGCGGAGGAATCTCGCTGAGGAGGTCGCAGTCACCTAGCACCAGCGAGATCGCGGCCGTTGGCCGCCGCAAGGGGTGGATTTCTCTCTCTCTTCCTCTTCGCCTCCATCGCTGGGCGGGCACCTACCGGAGAAGGCGGGCGGGGCAATCACGAGGACTCGAGGAGGGTAGGCTCTGGAGGTGATGGCGGCAGTGGAGGCGGAGCGGAGGGGAGGATGGCGATCGATTTGGGAAAGAAATTGGAAACCGTTCAGGTTCAGGTGGGTGATATGTTTAGGCCCAAACTAATGGACCGCTGGTGAGTACACGAGGGCCCAAACCCGACTGCATAGAGAGCACACCAATAGATTTCTCTTTTTCTTATCTAAAAAACAGATTTATCTTTTTCTTAAAAACAAAACTATAGATTTCTCCGTGCAGTTGGGTTCTTTGCCTGTCCTTTAAGCCTTCTGTCTGGGAATTGGTTGGGACTTCGACCTTAAAATCTTCAGAGAGGTCATTATTGCTCTCTGGTGCACCTGGTGTCATCGAAATTCAATCATCTTCGAAGCAGGAACCTGTCATGCATGTTACTTCATCAATAAATCGCATATCTATAGTTCTCTGTTATCTATTAAATAAAATAAAATTCATAAAATAATTCATCTTCACATCAAAAGACTGAAAACTTCACAAATATATAAAATAATCTTATAAATTTATGTAAAATATCCCGCAGCAACGCGCGGGGAATTCACCTAGTATAATATATGTATTTCTTATGACTTATATGAAGAACATGCATGTTTCTTAATTTTCTTCATCAATAAACCGCATATCTATAGTTCTCTGTTATCTATTAAATAAAATAAAATTCATAAAATAATTCATCTTCACATCAAAAGACTGAAAACTTTACAAATATATAAAATAATCTTATAAATTTATGTAAAATATCCCGCAGCAACGCGCGGGGAATTCACCTAGTATAATATGTATTTCTTATGATTTATATGAAGAACATGCATGTTTCTTAATTTTCTGTGTCTAAGGAATAATAGAATTGTAGTCTTTTAGACAAACTAGTACAACTACAGACTTGTCACTGGTGCATCCAGATAACTTACTCCCTTCGTTCCATAACATAAGGTCACGCGCAATTTAAACTTAAATTTTTTTATCTACAAACAATCTTGTATAATGAAAATTCTCTTATACGAATAATATCACTGGATACATATTTAAAAATCCTTTCATACGGATGTAATTTTGTTGTTACAAATATTGTAGTCTATTGAGATATTTAAAGTTAAATATTAGTATTGTAGACCGTGCCAAGCCTAAGGCTATTCCCAGGATTTTATTTTTGTATTTACAAGAATGCCGTATAGATAAGTAGACAATTAATTTATAGATGAAATGGTCCATACAACGTAAAGTTTTATTTTGGTGTTTTATAGGCAATGAATGCAAGTAACAGATTTGTTGGAAATCGTGCATATAGAGTTTCATCCAGATGAAACCCATTTCATCTCTCTCCACGATAACTTTTTGCCACGTCATCTAAAATGCTGACTTGGCACCCTATTTAATGCGCATGAAACCCCATAAAAACCTTGCACTGGGATTAGCCTAACGGCATCTTATCTATATAACCTATATAATTGGTACCCACTAACAAGCATGGTTAGATTTCTCTCAACATGCAACCATTCCACATCATCATCCACTATGCGCCATATCACTATCCACTATAAGCTATCCACCATAAACCATGTCATCATCCACTAGACCATTTATTTACTCTTCAACCGATTTTCTGTGACCACATTTTTGTGAGTAGCAATTATAATTATAGAAGTAGAAATTACATGTATGATCAGTCATATTTCCATGTATAATGTTTACTAAAGAACGTTGCAATGCAATCACTTTGGTGTTTATACTTTCACATTTCACTTTAAAATTTTGTTTAACAAATTCCGCAGCAACGCGCGGGGTATCACCTAGTATTTTATAATAGAGGGAGGGGTTACTTGGTTGTATTGTCTTTTCAGTATGTGCAAGCACATTAATAACCGGCATTCATATAAATGAGCATGGGAATTAAGTTTGGCTATTTGCGGTACAAAATATTAGACATGCATGTATGTAATTGAGGACGGAAAATCAAATCTGACCACTTGATGGTTGTCATGGAGAATGCAAAATACTAAGGTGGAGACAATATCTAAGATGTCAATCTTTGTGGCACTTTATTTTTTAATGCTAAAATTGAATTCTTCATAGGACGGATTATGCAGTATGCAATAAAACTTATGCAAACATATCACATATGATATAATAGATGAGATGACCCAGTAATACCATGATTTGATCTACTCATTTGGAGTCCAACACAATTTGATTTTCCATTTTATGATTTTTCTGTGATTTATTATGATTTTTCATAACTACTTCATGGGTAATTTGTCCGGTTTTAGAAAGTTCAGAATTTGTCCGATTTTAGAAAGTTCGGGGGGTAAAAAATCTATTTTCATAGGTTGGGGGGTGATGTGTTCCACTCGTAGGTTGGGGTGGAGTAGACTTTTTCCATGCATCAGCCAGGAATAATTCTGATGATGCTATATAAGAGTCCAAGTACAAGTTTGATCAGAAGTAGGGACCCAATCAGAAGCAGCTGGAAGGAGATGGGAGCTCAGTTCAGACTGCACAAGGAACAAATAATTGGCGGCGCATCATAGTCCATCCAGATCGGGCTGGCATCGTGTGGAGTCAAGATTTGCTACAGGCTACAGGCTACAGCACAAGTGTTCTTGGAAGTTTTCTGCCAGAGGGCTCTGACAGTCGCATACGGCACTACACGTTTCAGGAACAGAGCACCTACAGTATGGGCGCTACAGGCCAGGAACGGATCACCATTCTACAGTACCATTCAGGTGCGTTAATGAGGATCGCAAAGATTTCGACGTCATCAGGGTAGGTTCGACATAAAAGACACTGTATTTTCTTGCACTTCTTAGAAAAAAACATCTAAATTTTAGTATAAAGGGGTGCAAGCTCCCGGAGGCAGCCGGCGGGGGTTCGAGCCCCCGCACCGCACCTGGCCTCGAGTGCAGGCCGCGCCGGGTGGCGCCTTTCAAAAAAAAAATAATAAATAAAGGGGTGCAAGCAAGTACGTGAACAACTTTTGCATTGAATATCCTAATGATCTGGCTGGCAGTGTGGGAGGCAGATTTGATATGCTGCGTTACAACAGTTCTTCTGAGTTCGAGTTAGAAATGAGTCCAATACTTCCCTCAAATCAACAGCCTAGGCTCCCACAGCCCACACAACCCTCCAGGCTACAGCCTTAGGCCGGCCCACTAGCCCACTAAATCCTCCTCTGATAGGCACCCTTAACGATAGATTACACGTCAGGCCATCACCCAATTTCATAAATGAGAAATTAGTAGTCTTTGGCTGAAAGGAGCATTCCATCCTATTAACCATACAAGGGTAACAGCTGCTATCATTCAGGTAGCAGCTATTAGTTTTCTTTTTAGTAAGAAGATTTGCTATCTGCTTTGGTATCTCTTACCAGCTTGTATCCATAGTAGTAAGTCACTTATCAAGTAGTTTATGTAGTTGTAGCAGGGAGAGTTCAAGCTTGTAATTGACTTGGCGTTTCAGGCCTATCAGGAGTTTTAATTCTCTCTCACTCTACCTTTGAATTTGAAGTGGCTATCATATCTTTTTATCGGGCACTCAACACCTTTGATATATGAACAAGGCTTTTACCAAGCTCTTGACATGTAAACAAGGCTGTTAGGCCTGACTCTTTGCTAGTTCGATTATCTAATTAATTTAGCGTTATCTAGCTCAAGTTGGTAGGCCCTAATCTTTCAAGTAAGTCTATCAGACGCTCGCCTATATTTATCTATCCTTATAGGTTGAATCGTACTTAGACGTCTAAGTCTGCTATAAAAAGCGTTCTCTCGTGTAGCCTATAAGAATCTATCAGACACGTTGAGGCCTATTTGGATCTAATCGTATCTATCAGATTCCTTCATTGCCTCAAATTCGGCTCACGCTTTTTTAATGATCTTTTTTATGGTTATGCCGGCGATGATAGGTGGATTTGGGAATTGGTTTGTTCCGATTCTGATAGGTGCACCTGACATGACATTTCCATGATTAAATAATATATCATTCTGGTTGTTGCCACCAAGTCTCTTGCTCCTATTAAGCTCAGCCTTAGTAGAAGTGGGCAGCGGCACTGGGTGGACGGTCTATCCGCCCTTAAGTGGTATTACCAGCCATTCTGGAGGAGCAGGAGGATGCAAACCCTAGCCAAACCCTGTCGCATGAGGATGCAAGCGGCGGCGCGGTAGTGACTAAGTGCGGCGACCGGCGAGGGAGGGAAGGCCAAGGGTAGCACGCCACGGCAGAAGAACTGGATCGACGGAGAAGGTGGCGCGCCAAGGTGGGGCAGAAGGCCCTAGAACCGGCTTCAGGTACGTAAAGCTCTGCCATCAAGATAAGGGGTTCTACCCGGAATTCGGACGCCATCTAGTGATTTGTAGGAATCAACAATTTAGCTAATTTTGTGTAGATGGAAGAGTACATTGTAATGTTCGATTTGGCACTGTACATAGGTTCCCATTTGTACATAGGTTCACTAGATTTGACTAGTCGGGTTCTGCACCTAATTATATGAATGGAGATAGTTAATTGCTCAATAAGGAGTAATAGGATAAAAAAAAGTTGAATAATTTGTATCTTTGATTATCAATATTATGATTTTTTTTGTATTTTTTGGATTGGACCTTTTTCTTCACTTGGGTTGTGGATGATTTCTTCACTTGGGTTGAGTCAGGACCCAACTACAAAATCCTGACTCCTTCAAAGAGCCCCCATTAATCAACTCTATCATGGTAGTGGATGATTTCTTCACTTGGGCTGATTTGTTCCAAGAGTCTCCTCCAATCCCCAGATACTCATGGATAATTGGAGCACATAAGGCCACGGAAGGTGATCAGTTGTCTCAAGGGAAATAAGGTACTAACTATGAAAGTATATATGCACTGCTTACACAAGAGAGAAAAATGGAAAATCGCATTTATATGGAGGAAAAAAAATGTCAACCGCACCAAGGGTTCTGCATACACGTGAATATATTTTGATCCTGGTCACAGGCCATGTTGATTTCATTTGCTGAATAATTTGGAAACAAGTTCATGCAATTCAACTAGTGATTGCTCCTTGCACTGGACACAGATCTTATAATGCCTGGTGCTCCCTTCTTGCTTCTCTCACCATAACTACGCACCCGATGGCTGCCGAGTTGAATCGGTGGCAAGGAACTGCTTAGCCCTCACAACAAGATACGACAGAGGCTCGCCGTGCTCCACAAGCCCTGCATCGCCCAGGAAGATTGAGTAATTTTCAGCTTTTGATGTTGTCTGTTCCACCATGGACATCACTTCCGTCATGCGACAGTTGTTGAAACAGCTCGCATAACGAGAATCATGTTCCACCATGTGTATGACCTGCTCAAGGATGACCCTCCTGATCCCTGGGCAGTGAACACTGGGTTCCATGTTAGCATTCAGCGCATCGACGAGCCTCTTGACGAACCTATCCTTAATATAGCCATGCTCCAGTTCTCGGGCAAAATCTTCAGGAATAACCTTACATATCTGTGAAGTAAGGCCGATAAGGATCTCTAGCTCTGCCCCCTCTGCATCCATTATTCTTTCCAGCACCTGCAATCAGTATGGCACTTTGTTTTAAGGCATGACTAATCGAAGAACATAATCCAACAAAATTGCCAATAATCGAAGTTGTGCATATTCAACTTATTACAGTAGAATTGTACTAGCTTGGATCAGTAGCTCTGCTCACCTCTCGCACGGAGTAAGCTAGTGCCCGTAGATCCGACTCATTAAGCTCGTGTCGAGTGTGTAAGCACATATTCCGGAACAGACTAGCAGCGACACATCTGTACCTATCATCATGGATCATAGTTGTGAGTTCCTTGATGAACACATGCCCTGTTCCATTTAACATGACCGAGCAGTTATGCATACTCTCCATTGCCAACATTGCCAGCGCTTGCCCGGCAACCTTCCGTAGTATGTGATCAGCATGTGTACCTCGGCCTGAGGCTGAGGGTTTGTCTAGGCTGAGAAATTCCTGCATCAACCTAGTAATGATCACTTGGATGCACCCAATCTCCTGCCTTGTATTCCCGTCAACAGCAAGGTTTCTGAGGATTCCTGCCACCAATTTCCTCAATTCTTGGCTGCACGAGCTGTCTTCGAGTATCTTTGCAAGGTTTCTTAGGAGGAAGGCATGATTTGATACCTTGTGCCGCAGTGTAATGCCAATTTCTTCACCAATGCTTGTGAGTCTGTGCAGCAATTGTAGTGATGAGGTCACAAGGACCTCCACTTGAGTGTCGATATACGTCATGTCACTTCTACAGCAGTTTGTGAATCCTATGATCTTTGTAATGAGTCCAGTTGCTCTGATCATCTCCTCACAGTTGCTCTGATCACAACCAGCAAGATTGTAAAGAATTGACATTCCCAGAGCAGGGAGCAGATCCTGATCGGTCTCGGCAGTGCCAACTTGCTGGGTTGAGCGGTCTTGTATTTTCAATAGGTTAACACTGTGCGGAACTGCAATACGCCTTTCCTTGTGGTTGTCTGAGGCATTTAGAACTGGATCGTGCATTCCCTCTTGTTCATCATCTGTGTCCATAAGTGGGTTCCCTCCTTTTCTCGGTTTGTTACTGTAGTCAAGAAGTGCAGATACATTCTGAATTAACCCAGGGACAGTGACCACTCGGAGGCCCTTTGCAAGCTCGGCGGTCACCTTGGCGGCGAGTAATCTGATAGTAACGGACCTTGGATTCGTCCTGTCCAGCATGTTGATTAACCTAGCTGATGTCTTTGCACAAGTGGTGAGCTTTGCGAGCAGCTGTATCTTGGTTGGCTCTGTCTGGAGAAGTTTTTGCATTAATTGGATCCCATGGAGCTGCATCTTCGGTGAGTCTGAGTTCAGGGAATCCATGGCAAAGTTGCTCAGGTTGATCTTCTTTGGAGCAAGCGCATCCCTTTCCATGCATTTCTCCAAAACATATCCGTGGTACAAATTGATAGATAACACTCCCCAATGACCTCTGAATCCACCACGACGGGCAAGGGATCTCCTGGGGATGAATGAGAAAATGTCGAGCATGCAGGCCAGAAGGTAAAGTATTCCTTGGCCGAGGACCATCCCATAGAAGATATCTAGAGATGGCGCAAGGTTTGTATTGTCCCCGCCATTGTCATCTCCATAGTAGTTCTGTGGTATAAGGCGCTTTAGTGCGAGCACAACCCGTAAAACTGCAGCCGGAATCTGTAAGTTGCCAAATGATACGACAACTATAGCATATATCTCGTATCCCAGCATGATACATGCATACATAAGATTATCATGCATGAGCACCACCATCGCCAAAGCAATAAGCATGCACAGGTTCATAATCACTCGGCGCCAAAAAACTAGTTTGCTTCCTCGGGCACAGTCAACCAGTTTGGTGATTCTTTGGAAACTTAGGCGGCTGATTGTGAGGAGAAGCACTGCCAAAAATAACACCATGAACACTGGGTAACTGACCTTGACCACTAGTTCCTGACCGTAGCAAGATTGTATAGAGGGAACCAACAATAGGATTGCAACCAAGGGGCTACATAGCGATATGGAACGGCTTATTAGCGGTATGTTTCCAACTAGCTTCACAGCTCCTGGAGACAGAAGCCGCCCAATTGCTGCGGCTAGTATTAGCATGCCAATTGTAAGGTTCCTCCGTACCAAAAACTCATCCCTCGGAGAAGCATACACATGCTTCTTCGAGATCACGAACAGGTAATTCAGAACATTGGAAAGGCTTACGACGACCACCAGCCCCTTCCAGCCAAGAGGTCTAACAGCGCCTCTAGTATTGAAGAATACTTGGTAATCCAGCCTATTGTTACGGCTGAACATCCTGATCAAATATACATAGTGTAATCATCAACAAGAAGGCAGCAATAAGCAATCGATCTGCAAATGGAGTATGGTCCAGAAAAGCATCTATATATCTAAATCACAGAATTCAGTATCTCTTTTGTCTAAGTATGGTGTGGAGTGGACTCTAGCTAGTTCAAAGCAGATTATGTGCGAAAGGAAAAGGAAAGGTTACCTTGCCGCTTCAAGGAAAACTATGGTTGTGGCAAACCAAAAATCATCTGTTGGGCGGAGCACCGTCGGGTAGCCGCCGAGAAGGACGACGGTGGCCCAGGTGAACGCCAGCGTGCCGAGCGCATTGCCCGCCCTCTCGACCAGCGCGACGGAGCGAACAAAGCAGTTGAGCATCTTCTCCGGTGAGGCTGCCTTGCCGCTGCGGCGAGCCGGCGGCGCTTCGACGCAGTAGTAGTGCTCTCCGCCAGTGCTTTGCGCCATGGCTTAGAACACCTACTGTCATGGCATGGGCCGAGGGATCGAGCATCCAGCTGTACGTGATAACAGAACGGCAACACCACACAAGCAGCGTTGACTGATCCGCAGTCGGTCGGCACACGGCCACAAATTCGATCTTCGGAATGAAACTGACCCGATGGAGCTAGGGCCAGACTAAAAGTCAATCCAACAACAACAACAACAACAACATAGCCTTTTGTCCCAAGCTAGTTGGGGTAGGCTACTAAAAGTCAATCCATTGATAAATTTTTGTATCTCAAAAAAAAAAAAATTATTGTTACATCTCGTAACCTATCAAAACAACAATGAAAATCTTATAATGTACTGTATTTCTTTTAACATAAGTTTTAATGTTCGTTATTGCCTCACAATATTTTAACTTAAAACTCCACTAGCTTGTACATAGACAAACAAAATACAACCTTATTATGGGGCATAAATTGAACCAATTGATAAATTGAGAGAGTAAATTGGACAAGAACTAGTTTAGAGTTTATCCGGTTTTTTTACTTTTCTAAAAGCAAATATTGGAGTAACACATAGACCTTTTATAGTTCCTATAAAAGACCCATTGAAGCACTAGATATGTTGAAAAGGCTACTCTTTTAACTTTTATGGATGTATATCTAATTAAAAGGCATAATAGCCAAATATGTCCTTCAACTTTGCTCCAAGGGTCACTTTGATCCCTAACTATCAAATAGGCTATCTTTTTTTTTTTTGAGACTCATCAAATAGGCTATCTAAGTCCCTCAAGTTCCTCTTTTGGATCAAATATATTCCTATTTGATAGTTCAAGGACCAAACTGACTTGGACCAAAGTTGATGGATGGATTTGGCTATTTTGCCTAATTAAAATAACTCTCATATCAATAAAAAAATATAAAGAAGCACATGGAGCTATTAAAATAGTTGGTGCTACTTTTTTTTAGTTTTAGTGTATATATATTTATTTTAAAATTATGAATAATGAAGGGTAACAAGGCTATCCCTAAAAACTAGTAATATGTATAAAACTAAAATAGTAAGTTTTAGATTGGGACGGAGAAAATGTATGGGATCTCGTGAATCCCAGCTTGACAGATGTCATCACCCACCCAGCTCAACCGCTTTCCCATAGCAGTCCGGCCTCCCGACGGGTAGGCAACGCAGCAAATATCTGGCTGCAGCGAGCGCGCCCTCTAGTTAAGGATAGCACGATAAAGCGGCGCCAACCAAACACAGGTCGGCACAGCAGCGAGGCTGCACGGGGTACGTGTACGCACGTGGATCCACCACACCACACCACGCCGCAATGATGAGGGCTCTCCCGACGACGGCCGGCCGTGGGGCGGTCGCCTGCGCCGCCGCGCCCGTCCCCCGGAGGTCCCTGCTCCTCTCCACCGCCGCGGCAGGTACCCTCTCACTCGCTCGATTGAAATGCCACCGCCGCGCCGTAGCAGCTATCTGTCGCATGACCTCAGGTGTGTGGCTCTTCTCTTTCTCGTTCGTTCTTGCAATCAAAGGCGCGGCGCTGCAGTCCGAGCCGCTGCGGCTCTCCAGGAACGCGGCCGGCCCGGCGGCGAAGATCCGGGCGTCGGCGGACGCGGCGCAGGCGGCCACCTTCTCCAGCACGGGCGAGGCCCTGGCGTGGGCCAAGAAGGACAACAAGCGCCTTCTCCACGTCGTGTACCGCGTCGGCGACCTCGACAAGACAATCAAGTACGTACACGCATGTTTTCCAGTATCCTCATCATATCTCTGCCACAATAGAACGAAGTCACAATTATACAGCTAGCTCTGCTATGAGACGGCAGTGCTCTCCGGTCGGGTCCTGATTCGGTGGTTCTGAACAATGCAGGTTCTACACCGAGTGCCTGGGGATGAAGCTGCTGAGGAAGAGGGACGTACCCGAGGACAAGTACACCAACGCGTTCCTCGGGTACGGGCCCGAGGACACCAATTTCGTCGTCGAGCTCACTTACAGTTAGTGACTCTGCGCCCATATGCCTCTGCTCGCTAGCTACTCATTTCCAAGGACACGTCACGCCTGCAAGTTTGGGGATTCACAATCTCTAATTGCAGACTACGGGGTCGACAAGTACGACATCGGCGCAGGATTCGGCCATTTCGGCATCGGAGTGGACGATGTAAAGACTCCACGGATCTTTATTTGCCATCGATTGGTTAAATTAAGATCCTCGAGTACTAACTAGGAAGTAAGTAGAACTTTTGCTTGGAGTATGTGTTGACGATTGAATGGAACAGGTGGCGAAGACAGTTGAGCTTGTAAGATCAAAGGGAGGCAAGGTGACCAGGGAACCTGGGCCTGTCAAGGGTGGCAAGACCGTCATCGCCTTCGTCGAGGACCCTGACGGCTACAAGTTTGAGATCCTTGAGCGGCCCGGAACTCCGGAGCCCTTGTGCCAGGTGATGCTCCGCGTCGGCGATCTCGACCGCGCCATAAGCTTCTACGAGAAGGTAGGCATTGGCCATGACATTTAATTATCAACCAGTGTCTGCCGATCACTCACCGTTGCCCATGATCGCAGGCTTGTGGCATGGAGCTGTTACGGAAGAGAGATAACCCTGAATACAAGGTGATCACTGACCAATTACTAATTAAAATCAACTCCTAGTGCCACGAACTGTACATTCACTGGACAAGTGCTCTTGCAGTATACGGTGGCCATGATGGGGTACGGCCCTGAAGAGAAGAACGCGGTGCTGGAGCTGACCTACAACTACGGCGTCACCGAATATGAGAAGGGGAACGCATATGCGCAGGTATGTGATTATATGGATTCCTGTATCGTGGTACAAATCTGATGAAGCTCGAATCTGGACATGGACAAAATGCGCGCAGGTCGCCATTGGCACCGACGACGTCTACAAGACAGCCGAGGTGGTGAAGCTGTTCGGAGGGCAGGTGGTGCGGGAGCCGGGGCCCTTGCCGGGGATCAACACCAAGATCACAGCCATCCTGGACCCCGATGGCTGGAAATCGGTATCAGCCTCTTTGTTCAGATATATTCGTCTCCAACATAATGAGCCAGTCAGATCGAATTTACGCTATTTCATCTCTGATTGTGTAGGTGTTTGTCGATAACATTGACTTCGCCAAGGAGCTGGAGTAACCATGGAGCAAAATGTTTTTGCTCGTCTTTGTTCATCGGCTTAGGAGCACACGGGGTCTCCCTTGCAAAAAGGATTTATTTCTGAACAATAAGAAAGACAGGATATTGAGACTTGAGAGAACGAGACAGCTGGCTCCAGTTAGGAAGATACTAAAGAATACAAAGCTGAGATTATTTAGTTCCAACAAATCCTACCGTCTACGAGAGACTAGATCGTCAGATCTTAAGAATGATGATGTCCGCACGCATGGGTGCCTTATTGTTAACGGCATATATTAAATCAAATTTGAACTCTAACTCTAAGTGACGGGTGGACAAGTTCGACACCTATTGTATGGAGTCACAGCCAACAGTGGCGGACCCAGCCTTTGGTCAAGAGTAGGCCAAGATTCAGCAGCCAAAACATGCGCTAGAACCTTACCCGTAGCTGCGATTTTGGAGCATCGGCCAGTGTTTGGATGCAACCGTGAAGCAGCTGAGCCCAAAAACTAAGAGTTATATGAGAGCAAGCACATGTCCTTTCTTTTTCATGTAACAAGTTAAGGTAGAGCCACTAAAACAGCAGCTTAGTAGCATATATGGAAATAAGAATGTACTCCGTATCTATTATTCTACAAACAAGAAAGGACGGAACACTATTCAGTACAAAATAGGGCATAGATGATTCAACTTTCAATCCAAATCCCAACTATTGAATTGAATCAAAACTAGAAAAGGTAAGATTAGGTTGAAGATAAATGCCTTACTGCTCCAGGTCGGCAGCGCCTGCCTTAGCTGCTGATGTACGTTACACCAGACGTTCCTGGGGTAGGGCCGTGGCACTGAGGACTATCCATTTCATCATCGAGCTCACATACAGTTTGTCATTGGCAGTTGGCACTCGTGGACCGGCTACGTTTATTGCCATGGACACTCCATAATTTCAAAAATAAGATTAATGGCAGACTGCGGTGGAGCCTTATGATCGGGCAGGCAATACAATCGAGCTGATAAGATCAAAGGTGAGGCCAACTGTCAACGGAGCCCGGCCCTATCATCCCGTCAAGTGTCAAGGGCGTCAAGACCGTCATTGCCTACATCCACGTCGAGTACCGACGGTTACAGGTTTGACAAGTCTGCTTTTACGAGAAGGTAGACAAGCGATGCTTTTGTATCTTAGAAAGTTCGTTGCTACGGTGCTTCTGCAGTTTACGCTGGCAAATTTGGGAGACGGTGCCGCTGAGTGTGAAAAGGGAAACACATATACAACCCTTCTGCGCTACCATCGGACAAACTGCAGTTGTGCCGCTTAACTCTAGGCACATGCTAAGTTCACGCTGATCTCCATTAGCACCGACATCTACATGACCACATCTAGGTGGTGAAGCTGTTCTGAGGGCAGGTGGTGTGCGAGCCAGGGTCATCACCCGGGACCAGCAACAAGATCACATCCATCCTGCACCCTGATGGGTGAAAAACAGTATCGTCTCATGTTCCTCTGCATCGATTGCTGATCTACAAAAGGACGTTGATGTTTAAAGGAAACAGAAACAGTATCATCTCATGTTCCTCTCCATCGAGCTGATCTGCAAAAAGTACATTTCTGTTTAAAGGAAACTTACAGGCAGTTCAAACCTCAGACTTTGCAAAGGAACTGGAGTAGTCATGTCCTGGGAATTGTTTTTGTTCTTTGTTCATTGACTTGTGACATCTCTCTGGCTAACTTTGCTGCATGCTAATGAGCTCATGCACCCTGCAATAAGATGGTCTCAATAACAAGAACAAGAGTATACAGAGGCATAGCCAGCTCCAGTTGGAAGATACCAAAGAATGCAAAGCTAAGTCAACTCAGGTGCAAGTTTTATTGTGCAGTTCAAAGCGAATAAATTGGGCACCCCTGAATTCTAGAATACAACAAACTTGTTTTATGGCCTGGAGAAACCAACAGAAATGGCTCCACTATTCGATATACTTCATATTTTTAAAATTCAAGAATGGAACAGTATGTTATCAAATTGACTAATGATACTATTTATGAACAATAGATGGGAGGATGGATACCGAACTTCAACAGCATAATTATGCAATTCACCTCAGTTCAAACAACTTGGAATGAACCAATCTGCTTCAAAGCACCCAGGAACTACCATTAAGCACTGGGTACATTTTAATGTACAATTCATAGTACATTCTAATTTTAAGGGGGTTCTGACTTCTGATGACCATTGGCGACAAAATGGCAATGACAAGAAACTGCAGATGGTAGGACTTCCTATTAATCTTATAAGCAGTGGAGACGTGAAATACAAAACATGTGAAATAAACCATGTCTGTGCCAGATGCATGACATCTGCCTCCACTCATATCAGATTGCTGTGGATTGAAGTTGTAATAACCTTTATCTTGAGCCCTTGAGCTGCAGTATGTGCCTATTGAAAGTCGAATACAGTAATGGGCAGGGGTGAAGCTAGCAAAGAATTGACCCTGGTGCACAGCTCAAGGAACAATTTTGCAAAATTATATGTTGGATATAAGTGTAGCTAGTGGCAAAAACTTTTTCTACCCTGGTGCATTGGCACCATGGAACATTAACGTGGCGTCGCCCCTGGTAATGGGAATGCACACAGGTGGATGTTGGGAGATAGCCAAACAGGTGGATATGGTAAAACAGTAATTGATTCATGCATGCTAACCAAATCATAACCTTCTCAGATACCTCTTCATAAACTTTGCACGGTTGGATTTGGTGTCGACACATTGGAAGCTGTAGCCAATCCAAGTCAGATATCATGTCACTTTCTGCGTGTAAATTGACAGCACCAAAGTGAAATATGGTTAGAAAAAAATATTCTAGTATGAAATCCAACTCCAGACACTCGTAATAAAGTGACAAATAGCAACGCCAAATTTCTTACAAGTTAAACGAGTTGCAAGTCGTAACCTGGGTAGAACACACATTGTCGCACTGCTGCTGGCCCCTAATTAAAATGAAAGCTATCCTGGTGAATCCCCAAGTTTTCTTTAAAGCATGGAATACATGCATCATTATTATATTTGGAAAGGACCCTGAATCAATGAGTCCAGATGATGAGGAGTTACAATGTATCCACTCGTGTAGAATACAAAATAGATTGCTGACATTCCTAGGCAAGTTTCCATATTATCCAGATGGAAAAGAATAAATAATAATAAACCAGAACAGCTAACCAATGCTGAATTCTTAACCAGCATCAACCATATTTCTGGTTGGTAGTAATCACCTCAAGCAATACAGATGTCCTCATAAATACTCGACAGCTATTTTCAGCAGTGGCTTCACGCATCAATAATGAAAGCATTCAAGTTTGACCAGGATTCTTCTGAGCCTACAATAGCAGAAATACTGGTCATTAAGAAATTCATGAAGAACATGAACATGAACATGAACATGAACATGAGTGACCCCATTGACAAAACCAAGACAAATTAGGACATCCAAAATTTTAAGGGCGCATTTCTATCTTGCGCTTAAACCAAGAAAGCATGGAAACCATTAATAATAACTAGATCACCAGTAATTATTACTCCCTCCGTACCAAATTATATGTCGTTTTGGCTTTTAGACACAGTTCTTGCTATGTATCTAGACATAGCGTGTATCTAGATGCATAACAAAAAATAACGTACCAAGAAAAGCAAAAAAAAAAACCTATAATTTGGGACGGAGTAAGTATCTCTGGGCATACACTAAATGCATGCATAAAAACAGTGCAAAGTAAAAGGCCTGTAACCGTTGAGGTATATGGGAGCCAACACCCATATTTTGCATGGGAGGTAGGAGACTTATGTTTCGAAATCTTACTGGGAAAGATATACACCTTATAATTTTGAAAATTGGAAATAGCACAATTATACAGAGCAAGCAAATTTCAAAAAACACAAAGGAACAAAAAAAAACAGTAGCAGACATAAAAATAATAATGTGGCAGTTTTCAAACAAAACTTTTAAAAAAAAGGGTTCGTCTGCCAAGAGACCTTACAACAAAAGGGATGGCCTACCAAGAACAAGATTCCTTTTATGCTTTCAGCATTATTTATTGACAATTTCAGAATAGGAAAAATAACATTCCTTGTGTTTCTAGCCATTAATTTTATACTTGAACTTGTACAGTGCAGGGCTAATTGCTACCATGCCAATAAAGTGGCAGCAAAACATTAGCTGTCTGGTTGGTCAACAAAATCATCTCTTAAAGTTTGCCAAAAAAATAAACTCCAAGGGGAAAGAAGTCCCCACTGATTTAGCTTTAAAAAGAGGCCCAACAAAACCTGGCCGGGGCAGGGACCTCACCAAGGCTGCTTCTTTGGCAGCGTGGGACTCATATGCAGCCATTGCTCAGGGAGGTAAGCACAAATGACACCTCTATTGGGTGCTCTACCATGGGAACTACATGGTAAAGTTTGACAAAAAGAAACGAACTTAAGATCAGCACTTACAAAGTTTTTAGTCCTTGGTTGCCAAAAATTCTCAAAAATGGTGTGATTTATCGTTACAAATTTCTCTCAAGTTCATTGTCTTCCTCAATAAGACGCCATGAAAATAGCAGTTCAAAATAAGTGGTTGTTTAATACTAGCCAAGTGTAACTATGATAAAAACCTAGTGCGATACTATCAGCAATAACTGCTTACTGCCCAATATTGGCAATGTGAAACATTTGACAACAATTAGAAGGGTCAAGTCAACCAACCATCTCCTAAAGATTAGTTATGTTTTAGCAAGAAATTGTACTTAAAGAAAAATGGAATGTAAAAATTCTGTGTATGAAAACAAATAGAGACTAAATCTGATCAAGCTATTAAAATGTAAAGCATATGATATGCCTCCAACCAAACAACATCTTGTTCACCAAAAGATATTTAATATTAAATATTTTCCCATGGTGTTTTCTGTAAGCTAATGCTTCTATGTAAAGTGTAAAACAACTAGGATCAATAATCTTACGAGCCATTAAGAACTTACAAATTTACATTCACGGTGAGGTGGTTCACATACGATATTCAGATATACATAATAAGCAAAACAAAGTTTTTTTCTTCAGACCTAATTATAACAGGAAATATTTTTTACATACCAACTCCTCCACAACAGAATTCAAAACGGAGTCTATTTAATGCTAGCCAAGTTTTGCTATGCTGAAATCTTATTGCAAGACTGCCAGTAATTATAGGCCAGCATATTGTTTCTCATCAAATATTCAAGTTTTGGCAAGAAAATGAAATTGAATGACAATAAAAAAGGAATGTAACAAAATTTGGGAAGTAAGTCAAGTAACTAATGGAGGCTACAAATTTTGTTTTAGGAATTAGGCTTGATTCCTGAATAGGAAATTTGTTGGTATCGAATGTGATTGAATGATATCAGATCATATGTAGTTGGAGTTTCAGCAAATCATGGGTCAGGAGATATGTACCTAAGATACATTTGAAAAACATATGTAGTTCATGTCGCTAGGTATTCACATCATAAATATGATGTCATCAAACACTTAAACAAAAGATTATAGTTCATGATTTGAACTTATCACCCAATAAATGTTTAATTTTCACTATCATGATTCTGGAACATCTCAAATAAATCAGTTGAAACACAACAGTTGATCTGCATGCCATTTGGCTGAGTCTGACCGTATAATATCTACCACTATGTTGCACAGGTCCATTCAGTAACAAAACCCTAAATATCAGCCGATATGGCATATGTATATATTAGAATATTTGGTTTTAGGAAAGTCAAACTTGACAGCTAGGAAGTAGATATGTTACAAATGGCAAAAAAAATGATTTAGCCATTAGCTTGTTACGACCTCTTAGTTTCTCTTTTAGGAGAAATCTACTGGAATCTAAAGTTTCTCTCTTAGGAGAAATCTAACGGGAACATCTTTGGAAACTTTAACTTATGGTGATTACTATACCATCATAGCAGTTACAGATAAGGGACTGTTTAATGGCAGCATGGCAGCCATGCAAGATAAAACTTAGGCTATGACCAACAGGACTATACTCGTGCATTTTTGCTCCTAAACCAGTCTTTAAACTCGGCCTACACGTCCACCCTCCTTTTCAGTTTTATTTGGAAGATTTGCCATCTTAACCTATTTATTTTTATTCACTACACTTTGCACTTCACTTCTTCAACTGACTTGTTTTGAAACTTTTTTTAATATCCCAGCACACCACCAGTGAGTGTAATAATCATTATAACCTAGCCTGCAGGCAATAACAAACTACCAGAATGCAACCTTAAGACCTGAGAAGAGTATTCAGTTGTAAAACTAAACAAGCCGCATGTAAGCGGTGAAAACACCAATACAATGTGGCTAAATACACTGAAGAAGCATTGAAGTTAATCTCACCAAACATAGGAACTAAATGGCCCAAGGGTTAAACATGGCTAGAGGGCCCGGGACTGAAACTTCCACGAGTGTGCGGATCTATTGATCCATGTGTCTTTGACACTGTTGCATTGTTCCTTGGAGCATCAACACGGCCCAGTGATGTGGATTGCAGTAATGCATTATCAGGACTCACAACTGCTCTCTGCAATGGAAAATGGAGGACATTATTACCAAACAGATAAATGAGACTTTAGGCCTAACAGGTAATAAATGTAAAGAGCTTAGAGCTGTGAAGAAAACCAAAATGGTTCTTAAATTTGAATAGCACTTAAAATATGTACAAGCAAAAAACATACATATGTTAAACTTCAAAAATTACAGCATCGTAAGCAAGCATAGAGGTGAGCACTCCAGTTTTAGAGTTGAACCGCTCAAACTCTCTTGCCCTCTCTAAAAAGTGCCTCATGCACAAAACTTATGGAGATCCACTAACAAAGCCCTTCCAGTATTGTTCTCTCAAAAAATGGCCATGAAGGAAGCACACAATCACACATGCATTTACATAGCAAGCTACATTTTTGCTCTCTGCCTTCTCAATTCTCAATAGACCATGGTACAAAACTAAGTGGTAAACCGACAACTAGCGTATGCATGCACTACACTCACCTAACATCACTAACATGTGCACCAGGCACATGCAGATGTTATAACCAATCCTACACATTGGGGCTAAGTGATCATTTATCCACTATACGGCAAAACTCATAGCACAGAACGTGTGCTCAAAATCGTTTCCAGAGCATAGCATATGACATGCTCACCATGCGAGCACTTTTGAACTATATAAACATGACTAAGTGCATCAAGATTATACCCAACACTACTTGACTTACCGATTTATCAGGATGCAGATTATTTGAACGTCTATTTTCAGCACTGGACTTGAACTGCATTCTGATTGCCGGGCGTTGCTCTGCTTCAAGCAGACCTGAAGCTTCAGCCGAGCGTGCAACACTAACTGAAAAAGGTATGATGTTATAAACTGCCATCCTATAAAAGTTGCAGTAAAAGAATATTATGATGAAAAAAATTTAACAACATAATACAGAAGAATTTACAAAACAATTTAAATCCAGCAAGCACAATGCACAGCATAAAGGAAAAGACTATATAAAAGCACAACTATTTTGATACTAAATACAAAACAATGTGCGGTAGCTACCTTGCTGCTTGTCCATGTTCTTTGTCACTGGGCGGCTGCTTACACCAGCATCTTGCTGCCATTGGTGCGAGAAGAAAAATCAGGAAAGGCGCTAAAACATAGTTCATGAATATAGCTTTGGCAAAAAAAAAATGGGTTCATTGGTTGCATCAAATCATAATAAAAGGTATTTCTTTCTGAAACCTCTAGCATATTGAAAAGTAAATTGAAATACTAAGCAGAGTTGCAACTCCAAAAACAAGCAGTACTCACAGAGCATCCTTGTTGAGCCTTAGCCTTCTGGGATTGCTTACACTTTAACAAAGTCCAGTCGTAGACATAATCAAACTGATAACCTGGAGAAGGCCAAAATAATAAACAAGTTATCAAGCTATCTTTTATAAAAGACATGATGGGAGATTGCACTAGAATTTCAAATGTTATACCTTCACGGTCAAACAATTCTCGAAACAACCGTCTCAAGAAACTATAATCGGGCCGCTGATCAAATGTCAAAGACTGGCAATAGTGGAAATAGGAAGCGAATTCCACAGGATGGGATTTACATAGAGCCTGTAATAACAAACCCCCATGAGTATTCATCCCACCAATGATATAAAAGGAGTAAACATTCATACATATAAAAAATGCTACTCAAACAACCTCAATAGGAGTTGAAAGCTTCTTCTCACTTATTTTGTCATACTTCTGTTTCTTTGTGGCAGCTTTCAAGCCCTGCCAAGGAAGACTGGATATAACATATAGTTATTTACACCAGATCCATTAATGTTTCATACACAAAGCACAAGGATACATCAAAATCAAGATCGAAGGTGATTGGCATATTGACCAGTGGTTTTCAGAGGAACAGATTGATGTAACTCAATTGTACTACTTATTTAGGCTTCAGGAGTAACAATCTAAAATATTCATCTCTATCGGATGTTTACTTTATGTATAAAAGTCGCAGAAACGCATGGTTTTCAGTAATGACCACTACACATGCAGCATTATTCTGGGAGAATGAAATAAATACACTGTAGATAGATCATTAACACAAAATCATACCTTCCCCTTAGGAAATACAGAAGGACATATCCAATGGATTCCAAATCATCTCTGCGGCTTTGCTCTGTAACAGAAGTGATAATGATCAAATGATGCCTAAGGAAAACCAAATAAAAATGCCCATAATTTTATTCAGTAATCTATGAATCTGGTGCCATTATAGTGTCATAATATACATGTGCACAATACAGGCATTCAAGATAATGCGACCAAGAGATACCAAATAGACTGGCCATGTTACTCACCAATCCCAAGATGAGTGTTGCGACTGGCGTAGCGAGCTGTGCCCGTCAAGTTTTTATTTTCTCTGCAAAAAAACAAGCATGTATGTTAACTATGTTAAACATGTATCACCACAATTGTGAAAAGAATAAATGCAGAAATAAAAAATCTGATAGTTGAGGGATAAATGTATGATTCACAATCATTGGCTCACCTATAGGGTATATGCCGGTTGGTGGTTGAGTCACGATATCGCTTTGCGAGCCCAAAGTCAATGACATAAACCTGAGAGTTGGGTCACAATACAATCACGATAAACATTTATGGTACAATGTAATTGTCACTGGTCAACTAAGTACAAACCTGATTAGCTTTTCGACCAAGGCCCATAAGGAAGTTATCAGGCTTGATGTCTCTGTGCAGATAGCCTTTAGAATGCATAAATTCTATTCTTGTTATCTGCGGAAGTAAACAATGATGAATCAGCTCCAACCAACCAACTACGACATGGGTATACAAAGATATGATATGATATTGAGGTTAAATTTAGGACCAGACACAGAACAGGTCCACAGTTTTGCTCGTGTGCCATCCCAAACTAGCTATTTGTGTGTAAGCCACTTGAATTCATGAGTGCCACTACCAGCTTCTGTGTGTAAGCCACTCGAATTTGAGCGTATGCCACTAGCCAGTGGCACACACAGACACAAAGGCAACTGAAGCCACTGGACCACACAAGTTCCAGTGGTGTAAGCACAAATAGTAAATTTAAGATATGTGGTGTGGTGTGGACTATATGGAGCAAAATAATCAAAGACAAGCATCTTTCACAACTTCATCACCATTAGCAAATAAATAGTTAGCATTATTACCATCTGATCTGCTAGCATCAAGACTGTCTTCAGTGAGAATCTCCGGCCACAATAAACAAAAAGATCTTCAAGGCTTGGTCCAAGCAAATCAATAACAAGAATATTTTCATCACCATCAATGCCACACCATTTGATGTTTGCAATACCAGCTACATAGAGTCAAAATAGCAACAGTTACAACACATTTATAACGGTATGGCAACCAATGAAGTTAAATTTGTTTCTAGCACAAACACATACTTCCTCCTTGAAGAGCATTGTACAGTTTGGCCTCATATAGCAACTGCGGATGATTGGTTTTGCTGCTCTCCTATACAGCAATAAATACAACATAAATTCCCAAAGAAACGTAGCAGAAATACATTTATAGCATAAATAAATTTATACTGTGAGAAGTAACAAACTCCCTTCGGCGGTAACTTCATTAACTAACTACTTACCCAGCCATAATAGACGTCATTTTACAGAGATGATTTTGGATACAATTTATTTTTTGAGGAAACTGTTTGCACCTAATTCTTCAATTCATTGCTTATTAGTGAGAGATGAATGGAGTCACATATAGTTAAAAGGACAGATTCTCCCTGAAAAACTTAAGTGTTAACTCCATCCCTGTTTTATGTGCGCCAAGTTAAATTGCCCGCTTTTGGATATGGGAGACTATATGATGAAACCTTTCTTGCCCAAACCAGACCAAAAAGAATCGGAAATCGTTGGAGAATACATGTATATGACACAACACAGGATACTTTTTTTTAAGAATCATATACATAAGAAACCTTTCTTACAAACCATTCTATGCTTGGCTGGAGCACCACAAACCCATCTAAATATTTCAAATGAAGCTAACTCACAAATTCCTAGGTTCTACTACTGAAAAAAATAGAATGATGTGCAAATACAAAGAACAAACACTTAGCAGTGCAGGGAGCATAATATAATGATGTAACAGCAAGAAAAAGTTTTGACATAATATAATGCCATAGAACACCAAATTAACCAAACCCACATAACGCCTACAAAAGAGAAATATAACTTGTAATGCATTACAGCTCACCTTACAACAACTCTACAAGCAAAAATGCACAAAATTTTAACAAAATAAAGAAATCAAGGATACCAAAAAGAAAAAACTACATCATTGATATTCTGAGTAAATTTCCAGACTACACGTGGCTGATGGTTCTGCCAAGCTTTATCCTTAGCTCACGAGATTGCAAACCAATAATGGAATGCTTGGTGATTACTCTCACGGTCCCGAGCTGCTCCATAGTTATTAGGACCGGACCGGACCGGACATCGAACTGTTGGGGTGCTCGGTTCACTAGTTCAACCGGTTGAACCACCAGTTCAATGCAGGTCAAATGCATTTAAGTTTTGATGTATTGCACAACATATAACGTGGTCTGGTGGTATGTTTGTACGCTCAGAACCACCCAACCTGGGTTCAAACCCCAGGACCGCACTTTTTTTGCAATGAGTTTCCACTCCCGATGCTCCTTCCCACGTTTCTAACCCTGCCACACTCACATGACCCCTGTCCAGCGGTTCAACCACGGTTCAAAATCCCAGTTTATTAGCGGTTTTTCCTGAAAACCGGTCGGTCCAACCAGTTTACAATTAGCGGTTCGATAATTCTGGGAGTAAATTTCCTAGGCTTGACAGGCACGGGTAAGCCTGCAAATGGTGTGGGTTCAAATGGGTTTAATGGGTTGGATTTTGATGTGGAGTGTATTGGAGTGGGTTGAAACGGGTTATATTAGGTAATGAGGTGGGGTGGAGTAGGTTCTATGTAAATATGGTTTGAGTTGCATTGGGTTGGGTTGAAACGGATTCTTTGTGTAGACCTGGACCCTGGAATTAAAACCTCGCGTTCACACTATAAAATTTCATCGAAATTGATCGAAATTTGTTGGAGATGACTCAGTATGCCTGGCAGCTCCTGTGTGCAAAGCAGTATGGCTAGATCTACACGCGGGCCCATGTCAAGAGCCGGACCCTAAAATTAAAACCTCGCGTTCACACTATAAAATTTCATCGAAATTGACCGAAATTTGTTGGAGATGACTCGGTATGCCTGACAGCTCCTCTGTGCAAAGCAGTGTGGCTAGATCTACACGTGGGCCCATGTCAAGAGCTGGACCCTAAAATTAAAACCTCGCGTTCACACTATAAAATTTCATCGAAATTGACCGAAATTTATTTGAGATGACTCAGTATGCCTGGTAGCTCCTCTGTACAAAGCATTGTGGCTAGATCTACACATGAGCCCCATGTCAAATGTTTGGGTTGAAATGGGTTCTTATTGGGTTGTAACCATAGTTTGGCTAATAGTTATTACATTATGAGTTACCCTCAAAAGTTTGGGTTGGATTGGTGTGTGGTGGTGGTGGTTTAGGGTGGAGTGGATTCATATAATTTCTCTCATGAGAATGGGTTGGTGTAGGTATAGTTTGATTTCCAATCCACTTGCAGGGTTACACGGGGCTAATTGTTCTGCGAGGCTAGACAGACAGAAGATTGCACACAATAATGGAATGTTTGATGATTAGTCTAATATTCAAATGGTCTAAAGCTGCTTCCTGGCACATAAATCTAAAATCCTTTATACTTAAAATTCAAGAGAAAAACCGTTCCAGTTCTTATTAATGATAGCTAGCCTTCCATGCAACATAGCAGTTTCCTATTTCATAGCCCATGCTTCAACGCAAGGCACCTGGCATCATGGATAGTCCTAATCCATTGATATGAACAAGCATGAGAGAAACTGGATACAGCCAAAAAGAAGATTCATATCAAAACAAAGATCTTTTACCATGCATTGTTCCCATCAATAGCCAAAGTTAACAGAAAAGTAGCACTGTGGTGGCAGAAAAATTATTTGAAACCACAACCCCCATTCAAAAATTTGAAACTGCATGAGCTTACAGAGCACTGCAGCAATATAAACCTCCAAAACACTGGTCCTTTTAGCCAGAACAACTAATAATCATATCCAACCCATGATCACAGACGATGTGACGTGAAACTAGAGCTACTAAGCATCATGAAACACAGTTCCATAATACCAGTGAATGACAACACAAACATGTGCAGCCCAGTTCTAATACTTCCAATCTCTTAACAGCAAATAAACTCAAAACTTCTAAAAAAAAATCAGACTGTGCAAGCAAGCAAAACAAGCTACAAGCAAAACCTACCAAAGAAACAGCTCCGGGGTGCCTAAATGTCGAATCTGCAGTACAGAATTATCAAGCTGTGACTAATGGTTCTGCCAGGCTAGACAGTCACAAGATTGCACATCAATAATGGAATGCTTTGGAGTCTAATACTCTCATGGAATACCCTGTTTGTTTGAGCTTCTGGTCAAATTTAAATGGTTGGTTTTTGGTATGCCCAAAAACCAGATGGCTCCAAGAGTCAAAAGCCTGAAGCACCATGTGGTATGCTTTTCAGCTTCTGACTTTTGAGGGCATCTGGCTTCTGGACATCCCCAAAGCCAGCTGTCCAGAAGTGCCTAGAAACTAACAAACAGGGCAAGCTGCTTCCTTGCATATAAATGTCAAATTGTTATCTACTTAAAACCTATCCATTCGAGAGAAATTATAAAAAAACGTTCCACTTCTTCCTAATGACAGCTAGCCCTCCGTGCAACATAGAACTTTCCTATTTCATAGTGCCATGCTTCAACGCAGCACCAGGCATCATGGATAGTCCTAATCCATTGATATGAACAAGCAAGAGAGAAACTGGATACAGCCAAAAAAGAAGCTTCATATCATCTAAATACAAAATAGTTTACCATTCATTGTTCCCATCAATGAGCCTAAGGTAACGGAAAAGTAGCAGCGTGGTGGCAGGAAAATTATTTGAAACCACAAACCCCATTGAAAAATTTGAAACTACAGGAGCTTACAGAGCACTGAAGCAATATACACCTCCAAAAAACTGCTCCTTTAGCCAGAACAACTCATAATCATATCCAACCCATGATCACAGAGGATGCAACGTGAACCTAGTGCTACTTAGCTTCATGAAACTCACAGTTCCAAAATACCAGTGAACAATAACAGAACCATGTGCAGCCCAGTTATAATACTTTCAATCTCTAACAGCAAATCAACTCAAAATTTGTAAAAAATCAGACTGCTCAAGCATGCACAAGCTGCAAGCAAAACCTACCAAAGAAACAGCTGCGGGGTGCGTAAATGTCAAATCCGCAATACAGAATTGTCAAGCTCCACTAGTCCCAAAAAAAATTATCAAGCTCCACCCCAACAACCTATGGCATCCCAGGCTAGCCAGACTCTGTGACTAATGCTTCTGCTAGGTTAGACAGTCACAAGATTGCACATCAATAATGGAATGTTTTGGAGTCTAATTCTCTAAAACTCTCATGGACGCTGCTTCCTAGCATATAAATGTCAAATCATTATCTACTTAAAAGCTGTCCATTCAAGAGAAATAAAAAAAAATGTTCCAGTTCTACTAATGACAGCTAGCCCTTGGAACAACATAGAACTTTCCTATTTCATAGTGCCATGCTTCAATGCAAGGCACCAGGCATCATGTGCAGTCCTAATCCATTGATATCAACAAGCATGAGAGGAACTGGATAGAGCCAAAAAAAATCATATCATAAAAAATAAAAAAAAAACTTACCATGCATTGTTCCCATCAATGAGCCTAAGTAACGGAAAAGGTAGCACTTTGGTGGCGGGAAAATTATTTGAAACCACAAACCCCATTGAAAATTTTGAAACTGCAGGAGCTTACAGAGCACCGAAGCAATATACACCTCAAAAACACTGCCCCGTTAGCCAGAACAACTCATAATCATATCCAACTCATGATCACGAAGGATCAACGTTCAACCTAGTGCTACTTAGATTTATGAAACTCACGGCTCCATAATATCAGTGAAGGATGGCACAAAAGTGTGCTGCCCAGTTATAATACTTTCAATCCCTTAACAGCAAATCAACTCAAAACTTCTAAAAAAATCAGACTGCGTAAGATGCAAGCAAAACCTACCAAAGATACAGCTGCGGGGTGCCTAAATGTCGAATCCGTAATACAGAATTATCGAGCTCCACTAGTCCCAAAAAAAACATTATCAAGCTCCAGCCCAACAACCTATGGCATCCCAGGATAGACAGACATTGTGACTAGTAATTCTGCCAGGCTAGACAGACATTGTGACTAGTGATTCTGCCAGGCTAGACAGTCACAAGATTGCACATTAATAATGGAATGTTTTTGGAGTCTTATGGACGAAGACCTTGTTTGTTTGAGCTTCTGGTCAAATTTAAATGGTTGGCTTTTGGTATGCCCAAAAACCAGATGGCTCAAAAAGCCAGAAGCAACATGCGGTGTGCTTTTCAGCTTCTGCCTTTTGGAAATCCCCAAAGCCAGCTCTCCAAAAATGCCTAGAAACTCAAACAAACAGGGCCCAAAGCTGCTTCCTAGCTGTTGGTTTTTATTTTCACAGCATAAAAACCATCAGTGAGATCACTCTACTTTATCCCCCCAACACTAGCATATAAATGTCAAATCGTTATCTACTCAAAAGCTATCCATTCGAGAGTAATCAAATTAAAAAAAAACTTCAAGTTTTTATTAATGACAGCTAGCGCTCCATGCAACTTCCTATTTCATAGCGCCATGCTTCAATGCAAGGCACCAGGCATCGTGGATAGTCCTAATCCATTGATATGAAAAAGCATGAGAGAAACTGGATACAACCAAAAAAGAAGTTTCATATCATCAGACAAAATAGTTTACCATGAATTATTCCCATCAATGAGCCTAAGGTAACGGAAAACGTAGCACTGTGGTGGCGGGAAAATTATCTGAAAGCACAATATCCGTTGGAAAAATTGAAACTACAAGAGCTTACAGAGCACTGAGGCAATACACACCTCCAAAACACTACACTGCTCCTTTAGCCAGAACAACTCATAATCAAACCCAACCCGTGACCGCAAAGCAATCTAGTGCAACTTAGCTTCATGAAATTCACAGTTCCATAGCACCAGTGAACAACAACACAACCACGTGCTGCCCAGTTATAATAATACTTGCAATCTCTAACAGCTGGAGGGGCGCCAAACGTCGAATCCGCATTACAGGATTATACCCACAACCTATCGCGTCCCGCAAATTGTTGGCACCGGAGGCAGCGAAATCCTAACCAAACCCCAACAAAATCGATTGAAAGAGAGGGAGACTGAGGAGGAGGTGCTCACGATTTTGACGGCGACGATCTCGTAGGTGTCGACGTGCGTCGCTGGAGAGAGGGAGCACAAGAAGTCAACAACGAGCAACACAGCATAGAATCCTCGTCAGATCCAGAACACCAAACGAATCGAACAACGGGGGCTAGGGATCGGGATCGAACCGAGGTAGATCTCGCCGAAGGAGCCGCTCCCGATCTTCCGGCCGAGCTTGTACTTGCTGCCGACGATCCGATCCATTCCCTCCTCAACCACCACCAGCAGCTCCTCCTCCCAATCCTCCTCCCTCTCAGCTCACCCTCTCCCGGAGCCGCGTCGGCGGGTGGAAGGAAGTGGAGCGGCGAATAAACTAGGGTTTGGACTGGTGCGACGAAATGGGGGAGGAAGAGGGAGTGGGAGAGAGCCAGAGAGGAGGGGGCCAAAGCGGCGGGCTGAATGAAGCTTCTAGAAGGTCGGAACGGATTACTGGATTAGATTTCAAGCAGCGGAAGTCTCCTCCGAGTCGCTGTGCCCGACAGCACGCTTTCGGAAGGAGAGACGAGTGGCTTTGCTTGCCTTCAAAGACCGCTCATGCTCTTCTGGTGTAGAGCGTGAAAACGTCGTTGTCCTATGCTCAATTGAATCGAATGTTCATCCGACCTACTACATAGGCTATTTGATTGATTGCGTGGAGTTAGGCTGTGTTCGGATCACTACTGCAGTTTACCGTACCGCGTCACAACTCCTACGTCTAACTTGCGATTGTTATTTGCTTTATTATAACACATACGGCGCGGCGTATTTAGGCACCATTCAAACACTTTTTAGATTTTAAGCAGCGGCAAGTCTCCTGCAAGTCGTGTTTAACTACCAGCAGGCTTTCGAAATAAAAGACGAGTGGCTTGCTTGGCTTCAAAGGCCTGCTCTTCTTTTGCTGGTGTAGAGCGTGAAAGCGTCACTATCCAATATATCCAATACTAAGTAGGATCAAATGTTTATCTGGTATAGGGCAAATTTGTGATTAGCCACTAGATCACGACCCATGTAGGCTATTTGATTGTATAGAGTTAGGGTGTGTTTAGATCAAAGTAGTTTGCCGCACCGCGCCACAGCTCCTACACGTAGCTTGCAGTTGTTGTTCTTTGCTGCCGCACTTGCACCTAAAGGATCCTAGTTCATTTTAGACGCCACATGCTGCCGAAGACGTGACGCTGATTTTGCTCGCCGCACATGTGGCGCGGCGTACTTAGACACCTCCAAACACTCCCTAGATTTCAAGCAGCGGCAAGTCTCCTCCGAGTCGTGTGTGACTGACAGCAGGCTTTCGGAAGGAAAGACGAGTGGCTTGCTTGGCTTCAAAGGCTTGCTCTTCTTTTGCTAGTGTAGAGCGTGAAATCGTCACTATCCTATGTTGAGTAGGATCGAATGTTTATCTTGTTGAGGGCTAATTTGTGATTACCTAGTAGATCGGGACCTATGTAGGCTATTTGATTGTATGGAGTTAGGGTGTGTTTGAATCATTCCCGTAGTTTGCCACATCGTGCCACGGCTCCTACGACTAACTTGTGGTTGTTGTTTGCTTTGCTGCCGCACTTGCGCCACGCTGCAGCGTACCTAAAGGATCGTAGTTCATTTTAGATGCCACATGCTTCTTAAGACGTGGCGCTGATTTTGCTAGCCGCACATGCGGCGTACTTAGACACCGTCCAAACGGTCCCTTAATCTGTGCCATGCAATCGCATTTGTTTATACGGCAGCGAGATGATTTTTTTTCTTGATACTTCATCACATATATATTAAAACTATGGAAGAAGTATATTTTGACCATCGAACTATCGTTGAAGTTTGATTCTAGCCATTCAACTAAAGAATCAGAAATCTTTAACTATCCAACTACTAAAATCGTTTGCCTCTCGCCATTTGTCCCTTCTGATAGGTGGTTTTAGTGACATATGGCGGTGGGGCCCACAATACAACTATTATTACTTTCTTTTCTCTCCTCTTCCCTTTTGTTCCTTTTCTTCGTTGTTGCCCCACCCGCTGCTCCGCACCCCCGCCACACCGGGAGCACTACGCATGCTGCATCGCCACGTGGGGAAGGTTCCGGGGCCGCCGTTTCACCTCATCGGGAAGGTGCCAAGTCACCGCGGCACGGAGTGCCGCGGGCACTGAGTCATGCTCCGCCCACAGCCCGGGGCGCCGAGACCCGCTCCACCCACCGCCGCATTAGGGACCATCGTGTAGGGCACCGTAGGTTTTGCTACACCGCCGAGCAGGTGGGGCACCGAGCTGTGCTCCGCCCGTATGATGAGGACGTGGCTGAGGAGAACGAGGAGTGGCGCCTGAACGGGAGCGCACGGTGGGGGTGGGGTGGTGAGGAGTGGGAGCACCACTGCCCTGTTATGGAGAGGTGGCGCCGGCGTTGACCGCCACGTTGCAGAGAGGTGGCGTTGGCGCCCATGAGCGGAAGAGGTAAGAAAAGAATGAGAAAATGAGGAGAGGGAGAAAAGAGAGAGTGCTTGCCTTGTGGGTCCCACTGCCATGTGTCAGCCACGTCAGCAACCACCCATCAAAACAACTGTATGGTCAAATGTGAACAGTTTTGATAGTTCGATAGTCAAAGATTCTTGGTTTTGGAGTTGGATGGCTAGAATCAAACTCCCATGATAATTGGATGGTAAAAAGTGGATTTCTTCCTAAAACTATTAAGAGCAGTACAGAGGCACTATACAACTTCATCAAATACTTGTAGAGCCTACTAACTATACATATGGATACAAGGACACACCCCAGAATACGCATATGGCACGCCGATCATCAAGCTCTACACCATCGGGGTCGACGCATGTGGCGTCAAGGTAGAAGGGCCTCCACACAGTGGGAGGTTGGGGTGGAGCCGGCTCGCCGTCGATGTAGGTCATCTTCACCGGAGAATATTGGAGTAGCTTGCCGATGAAGTTTAGTTGAGCGGCAGAGACAGTCTCCTCAGTGGAGAGAGTAGAACTTGGTGAACTGCGGCATGAACATAGGTGAAGAAGATCTGGACGAGAATTGTTGTCTGCGTCTGCTCGACGATGAACCATGGCGGTGGAGGTGCGACAGTCCTCAAAAAACTTTGCTTCTTGGGGATGGGAGACATTAGGAGCGATGAAGGTAAATGGGGATAGAGCAACGGCGGTCAGGAGCACGGCGAGGATCGACGGATCCGCGTCTTGGGTGACCAGAACCATCACCGCTGGCGGCCAGATCCGAGGCATAGAGGCGTAGGTGGCCGGATCTGGAGAGGGAGTGAGTGGAATCGAGCGAGAGGAGACTGGAGGCAGTAGATCCACTCATAAGGAAGAGAGAGGAGATTTTATTTTATTTGTACTCATCTCGCATCCTCCGTCGACATCTTCTCGGCGACGAGCACCATTGCGCCGACGCCGACGACGGTAGCGGCAACAAGGGAGCTTACCATGCCCGTCCGGACGAAAATAAAACAACCTAATCTGTAAAGGCTAATAGGAAGGGGGCCCACTCCCTACCCTCACCGGCAAGCTCGCTGAGGATGGAGGGAGGGGGCCAAATCCGATCTATGCAGGGGAGCTGGGAGGTGAAGAGGAGAAGACCCAAGATGAGGTTGATTTCACTTTTAGGGTAAGAGCATACTCAATTTTTTACCATTAGAAGATAAATTGAAAATACGCCATTCAATCGGCCGCAAAAATAAAACATTTATTTATGGTCACGTAGCAATCTAAGTCCCGATCCCTTACCATAAAATTCAATGTTGGAATGGTATTAGGATATTTTAAACAATTTATTCGCAATGGTTTTGTCCAAGAATTGAAGAAGTGTGGTTTTTTTACACATAGTAGTAAACACATACATACCACACGCACGCTCAATAGAAAATAAGACTACATAACATGTAGTCAAAGAAATTAGGAGGTTATTGTCTAAAGATCAAGTAAGATTGGAAATGTCGTAGCATGAGCAGGTAGGGGAATGGGTAAGTAGGGCGAGTGAGTTTTTTTTTTGCCAGGAAAAAGTAGCATACAAACGGTGGAAAACCTTTAACATGTGTCTCCCATATGAGAGGTCGGTAGAAAATTTGTGGGTGAGAATTGTTTTTAATTATACTAAATCCTTATAATATCGATGATGTGTATTTATTGGTCTAGTTTCCATCCTTTCGCATAAGTAAAAAAAAACTTTTGGCATTTTGATATGTATGATATCTCTTTTTTTTTCTAAATATGGCGCCATCCATATGCCCCCAACTACTCACATACAGTCATATGGTTATCTATTGGTTTATGCTAGTTTTGTTTGCTTTAGTATTTGGTACACGTAGCAAGATTAGGTAAAGAACATCCATACGGGTGAAAACATGGATCTTCTCCTCTGTATTGGAATTTGGAACATTTTTCTTATAGAGCATTGTTTTATTGAACTGGAATATCTTTATTTTTGTCCAAAATAATATTTTGCAATGGTTTGATAATGGAACAATTTAACTGTAATATTAGGATTTTTTCTTACTTTGAATAACTTTTTGTTTGATTAAATATTTTGATTTTCTGAGCAACTTTTGATAAGGTTTTGTCATGGACTTTGATTAAATATTCGGGCTAATCCCTTTTAGGTCTTGGAGAGAATATCCTAAGACCGATCGATTCTTCTCCAGAACAGTGATGAGTTGTTGGGTTTCTAATTCGGAGAGCTTATCACTGATGATCACTGGAGTTTGCTTATCCCCAAAGAGGAAAGCATACCTAAGTCCAGGTGGAAGCGGTTTGAGCTCGATTGGGGAAGGTTTTGGAGTTTCGTTTGTATTGAGCTCAATCGGAGGGTGTGTTTCCTCTTCTTCCGAAAAGAACGGGAGATCTTCTTCTGGAATAGGTTGCTCTAGGTCTAGCAAATGAGCTGATCTAACTTCCTCTAGTGGGTCAGGATCGGGGTCTGGCTCTAGAGGGGTATTCAATGACCGAGAATAAGAGACAGGGATAAGTTCATTGCCGATCCTGAGTTCTACTAGCTGCTTTGTTGGTGCTTTTTTTCCAGGATCTTCTGGATTGGTCTACCTATAAAGATGGAATGTGTGGTGTCACTGGGTAGATCGAAGATATGGAAATCCATGAAGAGTTCAGGGTCATTAATCTTGACGGGTGTGACCCGTAGGATCCCCAAACAATCCAGGATTCTTCCTGAAGTGAATTGTCGTTTTTGAGAAAACGACCACGGTACACCACGGAATTGGTTGTGCACCGAGCTAGAAATTATGTTGATTCCGAGGCTCGGGTCGTACCCGATTTCCTTGTCTTCGCCTAGGACCTCACAGTATATCCTTTGAATCTTTCTGGGCATCTTGACGACCTCGGTCGAGGCTTCGGCCTCTTCTAGCCACTCCCGACTCATGATAGCAGAGAGACGTCCAAGGTATTCTAGCAAGTATATTTCTCGTGTGTTCTAAGGAGGAGAACTGGCTAGACTTGCAAAAGTTCGTAGGTTTGAAAACCGACCTAGGCCAAATCTCTTTTAAATAAAAACTTGATGAAGCGACCATAAGCAAGCACCTGGAATTGATGTGTATAAGAGACAGGTGTGAGGTGGTTCGTAGTGAGCTTCTGGTATGGACGGAACAGAAGAGCTAATGGATTTGGATTGGATTTGTACTAGCTCTTTGGGTTCAGGTTCAGGTTGTTTCTCTTCTTCATCGGAGAGTTCGTCATAGATTCCAGTGTAAGGAGTGTTGTCCAAGATGCGCTCTAGGACTATTCTTGCTTCACTAGGAACCAGATGAAAGAACGACCCGCCTGAAGCAGAGTCCAAGAAAGTGGCGGCTACGGGACACAGGCCAAGGCTGAAATGCTGGAGAACTATGGGTTCCGATAGGCCTAGGTCTGGTCCGGATGCCAAGATTTGCTTGAAACGAGCCCAAGCAACTCCTAACGATTCTCCCTTTAATTGCTTAAAGTTGATGATTTCCGCTCGGAGACTGGCTACCTTGGAGACTGGGAAGAAGTTTAGGCAGAATTTTTCCTTGAGAACATCCCAGCTCCCGTCCATATTACTGACAGCCAGAGAGTACCATTTCTTTGCTCCTCCCGCTAGTGAAAACGGGAATAGCTTCCATTTGAGTGTCTATTGTGTCATGCCCGCAATGGTCAGGCATGAGCAGAGTTGCTCAAACTCGCGCAAATGCGCGTATGGACTCTCGACCTTCGTTCCTGAGAACGATTGCTCACGAACCATGGCTATGAAGCCGGGACATAGCTCATAGCCGGGTGTGGATATGGGATGTGATGATGGGCTCCTCCGGCGTAGTCGCTCGCATCACACATGATTTCACGTATGGACTCTCGGCCTTTGTTCCTGAGAACGATTACTCACGAACCATGGCTATGAAGCCGGGATGCAGCTCATAGCCGGGTGTGGATATGGGATGTGATGATGGTAGTGGCTCCAAATAATCGCCCTTTGGAGCCGAGTGTTGGCGTAAGGTGATGGTGGAACCCATGTGATGGATGGTGGTGGGATACACGGACAACTTGGGTTCGGAATCAGAACAGCTATCGTTCCCCGGCAACGGCGCCAGAAAGCTTGTTGGCACTCCTTACGGCCTACAGATAAATCCGCAAGCGGACGGATACCGATGTAGCTTTCACCCGGGAGTATTCCAAGGTATCGATTTCCACGGAGAACGAGAAGTGGACTGATTCTAAACTAAGTTGTCCTAGGTAGATGGAGTGGATGAATGAAATGGATGAGGTGGATGACGACAACAATACTGGCAGCCAAGGCACCTTAGGGGCGGTGCCGGGCTGTTCGGCCGAACAGGTCGGTTCGGCCGAACCGCCCAGTTCGGCCGAACTGCCACGTGCACCGCCATGGAGTTCTGCAGCCAGGATCTTGCCCCTGGGTCGGTTCCTCCACTCGGCCGAACAAGGCCCTTCGGCCGAACTGGGCCAGGCCCAGTGTTGCACCGCCTTTGCTTCCCCCACGTGCTAGCCCAGCTCCTTGGTCGGTTTGTCCCCTGGGCTGGCTTGAGGGCCTCCGGTGGACTTCGGGCTTCGTCGGGTTGGATTCGGGTTGCCGGTCATTTGGGTTGAGTCGGCCCGGAGTGATGTGGCATGAGCCCAGGATGAGTTGGCGGCCGTCTCGCGTGGCTTGTATTGTGATTGGATGACGTGGATGGCTTCCGACGGCTCACATGGCTAAGGGGGGTAACCAGCCGAAACGCGTCGTTCGGCCGAATCGGTCATTTCCGACCCCTATAGCCTGTGTTTCTCCATTTTGTACCTGCACACGGGACAAACACCAAAACTCGTGGAAATAGTCAGTAGTAAGCCCTATAGCTATGGTGTGTGTCTCCGTTGTGTTCATTTTATACTTGGTTGGAGGTCGGAAATCGGTTTGTAACGACCGCCAACAGCATGCTGGAGGTGTGGACGACCTCGGTCTACGCCCCCTGAGCTTTGCCGAGCCTCAATCCCTGCATGGCCGAGCTGGAGCTAGCATCCATCAGCTGTAGCCGAGCTTGAGCACCCCGGCCCAGCCATGGCTAACCTCTGTGGACACAACCTCGAACGCGGACTGCCGCCGGACGCGGAGCGGACGGGCTCTCTGTCACGCCTCAGGAGCCTCAGGTAAAGGAAGACGAGCAGCAGGAGTAGAAGAGGTTGATGGGCCGAAAGGATGAATAGGAAGTAAGGCCTGCGTGCCATTTCTGGGCTGAAAGCCCATGTATCGTTAAGGCCAAGGCCAACGGTTAAATGTATCGGTACTCTGAACTTGGGAAACATCGAACCATAAACATAAGACATATCTACCCTAGCCTCGTCTTCTTCCCTCTCTTCCCGAAGCCGCCGCCACCGCCGCCTCGCCGGCCGGTGCCGCGACTCCGTCCGAAGCTCGCTAGCGCGTCGTCGGTAGAGTTAGGACCGTTACATCTGGTATAAGAGCCATCTATCCTAGGCCGTGGATCTCCCCGAGGTTGCTCCCGTCTCGCCGACGCGCAACCGCTGCGGTGAGTTCTCCCGAGCTCGCTGCCCTCGCCCCGCCCACCGACTTCCAGTCGACGGCGGCCACGCAGACCGCCGGTTAGCCGCTCCGGCGCCGTCGCCCACCATATTTTCACGCCGCTTAGGTTGTAGTGGGGAGAAGTGATCCTGGCGACTCTACCTGATTGCCCTTCCGCCGCTCAAATCTCAGATCCATTACCAATAGCCACAGCCCACCCCAAACCCAAACCACCGACTCTCACAGTTCGGATGACGACGGTGGAAGCGAAGCTCGATGCCATCCTTGAGGAGATGAAGATCCTGCACACGGCTCAACTCAAGATTACAACCAACGTGGACTGCATCACCAAGTAGAGCATTGGTGCTGACAAGATCACCACCGAGCTTTCCCAAGAGGTCAAGAGTCTCACATCCCGCATCCATGCGTTGGAGGCACTCTCCACCGCTCCAGCAGATTGCCCCGCCGCGCAAAGAAGAGGAGCAGGCCAAGGGCCACCGCGTCGAGACCAATCACCAGGGTAAGGATGTGAGGGACCAGACCCTCCACCACACCCTGGTCAAGGGTGAGCAACAACACCTCAAGCTTAAGAATTCCATTGTTGTTGACTTGCCCGAGACCAGTACACACAGGCACACTCCTGTGAACTATCACTCTGAAAACAGGGATTACAAATTGCCTAAACTTGATTTTCCTCTGTATGATGGTGAACACCCAAATGTTTGGAAGGATAAATGTGAAAAGTACTTTAGTATGTATAGAATCCCTGTGCACTTGTGGACTTCTTTTGCAGCTATCAGTTTCAAAGGAAATGCTGCTTTATGGCTTCTCACTTATGAAGCTCAACATGGCAATGATAGTTGGCCTGAATTATGTGCTGCTATGCATCACAAGTTTGGCAAAGACTTGTACCACAATTATATGCGTGATCTCCTTAACATTAGGCAAACCACCTCTATTTTAGATTATGCTGAAAGATTTGATCAAGCAAAACATAGGCTGCTTGTTCATAACCAAGATATTGATGAAATTTTTTTGGTTCAAAAGTTCTTGGATGGTTTGAAATATAACATCCGTAGTGCAATAGTGTTACACAAACCTAGAACAGTTGATGCCGCCCTATCCTTGGCATTGATGCAGGAGGACTTATTGGAAACCTCTACTCGGAGGTATCAATCAAGGCCTGGCAGGGAGTTTTCCAAACCTCCTATGAAGCCTCAAACACCCCAAGAGAATGGAATACTGGGTACAACACCAACCAGTGAAGCCACCAAAGAAGTCAGATCAAGATGGGATGATAGATTGTCCAATCTCAGGGCAATGAGAAGAGCCAAGGGGGAATGTATGCGTTGTGGAGAGAAGTATGGGCCTAACCATAAGTTCCCCACATCTGTACCACTGAATGTGATTGAAGAACTATGTGATGTACTGCAAATTGAAGAAGACCCTGATGCTACTGAAGAAATGGGTAGTGATTCTGATGACGAAGGAGATCTGCTCAGTATCTCTTTTGATGCAGTGGCTGGTATAGTGGGAAGTAAAACTATGAGGCTAAATGGATTACTGGGAAAGCAGGAAATTCTCATGCTGATTGACTCAGGCAGTGGGGGTCATTTTATTAGCCAAGATCTGGTGACCAGGCTCGGTTTGCAAACAAAGACAATTGAAGCAGTCCAAGTGCAGTGGCCAATGGGCAGAGGCTGACATGTAACTCCATGGTTGAACAATTGTCTTGGTGGACGCAGGGCCACACTTTTTCTGCAGATTTCAGAGTTTTGCCCCTTCCCTGTTATGACATGATTCTAGGGATGGAGTGGTTGGAGACTCACAGCCCCATGTGGGTGCATTGGCAGCGCAAGAGAATGAAATTTTCCTACTAAGGCAAAAGAATTACCCTGAGAGGAGTCAAAAATTATACAGGCACTTGTACCAAGCTAACAGCCAAGAAACTGAAGGGCTTGATCAGAAAAGGGGGAGTGGCACAAGTTGTTCAATTGCATGCACTTACAACTGAAGCCAAAGCAGAAGTGGTGCCGGTAGATTTGCAGCAATTGGTAGCTGATAACAGTGAACTTTTCAAGGAACCCAAGGGCCTTTCTCCGGCTAGAATGGCAGATCATCATATTCCACTTCTGCCCGGTGCTAAGCCAGTCAATATCAAGCCATATCGGTACTCTCCAAGCCAAAAAGACGAGATTGAGCAGCAGATTAAGGAGATGCTGAAAAATGGAGTGATAAGATCCAGCACCAGTCCTTTCGCGTCTCCGGTGCTGCTGGTCAAGAAAAAAGACGGCACATGGCGTTTCTGCGTCGATTATCGTCACCTTAATGCTTCAACTCAAGAACGAGTTTCCCCTACCAGTAGTGGACGAGTTATTGGATGAGCTCAATGGTGCTAAGTGGTTTACAAAGCTTGATCTTCGCTCAGGGTACCACCAGATCAGGTTATGCCCTGAGGATGAGCACAAGACTGCTTTTCGTACACATGATGGGCACTGGGAATTCCGAGTGATGCCGTTTGGGCTCACCAATGCACCACCAACCTTCCAAGCGCTAATGAACTCTATTTTTGCCCCCCTCCTTCGCAAATGCATGTTGGTCTTTATGGACGACATACTGGTATATAGTAAGTCCCTGGCAGAGCACAAACATCACTTACAAGAGGTTTTCACCATCCTCAAAGCCAACCAATTATTTCTGAAGAAGTCCAAGTATTCATTTGGCCAGCCCAGCATCGAGTATTTGGGACATATCATTAGTGGTCAAGGCGTTGCTACAGACCCTTCCAAGATGGAAGCCGTCAAGAACTGGCCTACACTCAAGAACATAAAAGAGCTTAGGGGATTTTTGGGTCTCTCGGGTTATTACCGTAAGTTCATCCGTAATTATGGTATTATCAGCAGGGTGCTATCAGATCTACTGAAAAAGAATACCTAGTTTGTTTGGACTCAACACCATCAGCAAGCTTTCACAGCATTGAAGCAGTCCCTCATTTCAGCTCCGGTGCTAGCTCTGCCTGATTTCTCCAAGGCTTTCACTGTGGAAACTGACGCCAGTGATAAAGGAATTGGAGCCGTATTGATGCAGCAAGGCCATCCTATTGCATATCTGAGCAAGGCATTGGGACCAAGAACACAAGCCCTGTCTACATATGAGAAAGAATGTATGGCTATCCTCTTAGCTATAGACAAATGGAAGCAGTATTTGCAACACAAGGAGTTCATCATTTCCACAGATCACAGAAGCCTAACTCACTTGGATGAATAGAGGTTGCAGCAGGGTATGCAACACAAAGCCTTTGTTAAGCTTTTGGGGTTACAGTATAAGATAGTGTACAAGAAAGGCAAAGACAACAAGGCTGCTGATGCTTTGTCCAGGAAAAATTCCACTGACTCTTGTCAAGCTATCTCAGTGAGTAAACCTAGGTGGTTAGAAATCATTGCGGAAGGTTACAATCAAGATCCAAACAGTAAACAGCTTTTGACAGAACTAGCACTAACTGGCTCCAATGATAAAGGCTTTTCTTATCTGATGGCATCATCAGACACAAAGGGAGAATTTGGTTGGGATCACACAGTGAAGCTCATAAAGCAATTTTGACAGCTCTGCATGACAGTGGTATTGGGGGTCAAAGTGGCACTGCAGCAACATACAACAAAGTCAAAGCCTTGTTTGCTTGGCTAGGTCTGAAGCAAGATGTTCAACAATATGTGGCTAATTGTGTAATATGCAAACAAGCCAAGTCTGAACTGTGGGATATGGGTACCCCTGGGCCCACTGTCAGACCAGACCACGGCGGCCAAGGTCCACCTCTGACAGGCCCATTAGCCGACCCCTATGCGGCCCATATGGGCTCCCTGACTTGACGGACAAGTTAACAAAGACCCGACGGGCGGCTCGTCCGGATATCCAGGGATATTCCAGTTGTAACCGACCCAGACTAGAGTCCTGGTCGGAGTCAAGTAGGTTTAGATGGAAACCGACTTGTAAACCCTAGCCCGCTACCCTATATAAAGCGGCCTAGGGTACCCTCAACAGAACAACGCCTCTCATCCTATAAACCATACGCTCGCCCAAGCTCCCTGAAGCTCGGTCGAGTACCCAGCAATACAAACGACGCCACGGACACAGGATGTAGGGTATTATACCTCCGGGTAGCCCGAACCTGTCTAAATCAGTGCCTCCTGTGTACCATCAAGCTTCCTTTACCAAACCGGAGGCGCCTATAAATCAACCACTCGGGTACCCCCAGGTGGATTGCCGGTCCTAAGGTCCGACAGTTGGCGCACCAGGAAGGGGTAGATTGGTGAGCTTTTTCGATCCGAAAACACCGTTGGCTTGATGGCAGATCGATCCGACGTCGTCTTCCCGGCGAACATGAGCGACAGCCCCAAGCACCTCGCGGGATGCAGCTTCTTCGCCGACTCTAGCGACTCTAGCTCCACCAACGTCGACTTGACGCCGGTGGACTCTACCTCGACAACTCCTGGGACTCCTCCCGATGTGCCCGATCAGCTTACACAGCAGATCGAGCGGCTCAGCGTCCGTGAACGGATTCCAGATCTACTTCCACAGCGCCGAGTACCTTACCCCGACGAGATCTTCGACAGGCTGAATCGCATCAATGACATGCTTGCTGAATGCATTGCCATGTCCGAGCGAGTCCTGGACCGCTCCGGGAACATGTTCCCCCACGGACTGAAGAACGCGGCCGCTGACTACTCCGACCGGCTCCCGCAGCGCGAGGCCCAGACCCAATCTGGAAACCCGCCCGAACCCACCCAGCTTCCAGATTGTGGTGAGTTCCAGATCGCTAGAACCATACTAGGGACCCCCAAGAACTCGGAGGACACATCCAAGGACTGCGCCTCGCGGCCAGACCGCAAGGTACTCGTTTCTGAAGACCAACCGACCCAAGACAATGAGACCGCGTCCGCCCGACAACGTCGCATCGACGCGAACACCCTCCGAGCCCAGCGCCGGCAAGCTGAAGACGCGGACCGGCAAGCAGATGGAGGCTCGCGCCACGAGGAACTAGATCCGCTGGACCCGCGCAATCTGGCACGCGAGTTCGAACGGGCCCAGGCCAACTTCCAAACACCATCAGCGGCCATGGCGGCATGCATCGCCGAGCTGGATCACATGGAAGCCACCCCAGAGGCGGCCCGGCTCCGAGCCCGGCTGGCCGTCGCGCAGAACCTACATCAGAAGGACAGGGAGGCTAGGTCACGATCTAGCCGATCACGCTCGAGCAGATCGAATTCTCGCAGGACCGAGCACAACATCTGAACGAGGATGGCGCCGCTATAGATCCCCAACTCTGCACGACATCCCAGAGAGGGTCGATCAGGAACGAATGGCCGACCACCAGCCGGATGAATCCGAGGGCAGGCACCCCCGAAATCACTGTGACGATGGCAACAGACGCCGACACCATCGCCGCTTCGATGGTGACCTCCGCGACAGGCTTCGCGGGAGGGACCGCGATGTCAGAAAAGAGCTCGACAGGCGGCATCGCGAACGTGACGCTGCTGAGATGGAACACCGAGAGCGGTATAACCGGGACTACGGTCAACCCGAACGCCGAGCCAACTATTCCGAGTACTCTGAAGCTGACGACCACCGCGCACGCCGCGAACTCAGCGAGCGCGACCGATACGATCGTCGTTACGGCTCGCCAAGAGCGCAGGCCTGCCATCAGGACAATGGCGACGACGACTTCGGCGACAACGACTTCGAAATTGAAGGCTTCCAGGCTTTCACCAAATGACTGCGCCAGGTTCCATGGCCGGATACCTTCAAACCTGCCATGGTCGAGAAGTTCGACGGTCGTTCGGACCCCAAACTATGGTTCCAGACTTACATCACGACGGTCAAGGCCGCACACGGCAGTACCGACCAGGCGGCGGCTTATTTCCCGGTCATGCTGGGCAAGGCGGCGCTCCTATGGCTCTTAGGACTGCCACCCCAATCCATCGACAGCTGGGCACAGTTCTGCAAGGTATTCACCGAGAACTACCAGGCCACCTACACTCGGCCGGGCACTAGGTTCGATCTGGATCTAGTATGCCAAAGCAGGGGTGAAAGTCTCCGAGACTACACCAACTGCTTCTTCGACAACCGTAACAAGCTTACAGACGTCGAAGAGAGGGACGTCATAGACGCTTTTCGACGCGGTCTCTATGACAAAGACGTTTTTTGCAACCTGTTCAAGAAGGACTCCAAGACAGTTGGGGAGATGATGAAGGTGGTCGAAGAGGAGGCTAAAGCTGACGCCGCCGAGATGGCTCAGTTCAGGACTAGAGACCGGAGAGACAAAGACCACGACCGCCCACCAGCAGAGCAAAAGAAGACAGAATCAACACGCGGCAGACGTGGCAGGCCTGACGTCGCAACTATTGCAGAAGGCGAGGGCCGCGTGGAGTCACGACTCCAACCGGAGCAGCTCGCCCGCCTAGACGAGCCGTGTCCCCTCCACAAGGACGCAAAGCACACGTTCAGAGAATGCTGGACCCTAAAGAAAGAACTGGGCGTCCCACCACCACCAAAGAAGCCGCGCTACAACACCAACAACCATGGCGACAGAAGGGATGACGAACGCCGCAACGAGCGTCGCCCCGACCGTCGCAATGATCGTCGCCACGCCAACAGAGCGCCGGGTGGTGGCGTGTACCGCCCAGTACCTGATGCCGCCGCTGCTGACCAGCACGATAATTTTTAGCGCGCCGATCGCCAAGTCAACATAATCGTGGGAGGCCCCGATGCGTTTCGCGACAAAAGGAAGACGAAGCTCCACAGCCGCGAGATAAATCTCGTAGGTACCAAGGGTGTCGAGTAGCTCAGGTGGTCGGAAACTCCGATCACCTTCAGCAGGAATGACCATTGGGTCCACCTGCTCGAACCAGGCTCGTACCCGCTGATCGTCAGCCCAGTTGTTGACAAAGCTCTCCTCACCAAAGTACTAATCGACGGAGGCAGCGCGCTGAACATCATCTTCACCAGAACCCTGAACGACATGGGGTTCGACTACAGCAGGCTCCGAGACTCTCATCACCCGTTCTACGGCGTCGTCCCGGGCAAGGTGGCCTACCCAGTAGGAAGAATCACCCTGCCGGTCACCTTCGGTACGCCCGCCAACTACCGCACCGAGTTCCTGCACTTCGAAGTCGCTGACTTTGGTAGCTCCTACCACGCCATCTTCGGGCGGCCCATGTTGGCTCGCTTCATGGCCATCCCCAATCACACCTACTTGGTGATGAAAATGCCGGCCCCGAACGGGGTCATCAGCATCAGGGGCAACGTCAAGACGTCGTACGAGTGTGACGGAGAAGCCGTACGGCTCGCCGAGCTCTCGCGGCAGCTCGGCAACAGCGCACTCCTCGAAAGCGAGGCCAAGATCAACCCACCTACCGACATCAAGATACCGGAACAAGATGCCACCATGACAGCGCTCGAGCCGGACTCGGAGACCAAGGCGATCTCCCTCTTCAGCGACGACCCCAGCAAGACGGCGCTGATAGGCCAAGGCCTATCTCCCAAATAGGAAAGCGCGCTCACCTCCTTCCTGCGGGACAACTGGGACATTTTTGCATGGAAACCCTCTGATATGCCAGGGGTCCCAAGGGAGAAGGCTGAGCACTCCTTGCATTTGGTGAAAACCGCTAAGCCGGTCAAACAGAAGCTTCGACGGTTCGCACAAGATCGCAAGGAGGCCATTAGGGTAGAATTAAATAAGCTCCTAGCAGCCGGCTTCGGGGAGTGCATACACCCCGAATGGCTCGCAAATCCTGTACTTGTCAAGAAAAAAACCGGTGAATGGAGAATGTGTATTGATTATACCGATCTCAATAAACATTGCCCTAAGGACTCCTTCCCTCTTCCTCGCATCGACCAGGTCGTCGATTCCACGGCTGGTTGCCTCCTACTCTCCTTCCTAGATTGCTATTCCGGCTATCATCAGATAGCCCTGAACCCAACCGACCAAGATAATACGGCATTTATCATGCCTCATGGCATATACTGCTACAAGACAATGACCTTTGGCCTCAAAAACGCCGGAGCAACTTACCAGAAGGCAATCCAGGGCTGCCTAGACACCCAGATAGGAAGGAACGCCGAGGCCTACGTCGACGATGTCGTGGTCAAGACCTACGACAAAGACACCCTGATCGCCGACCTCCAAGAAACATTCAA
>OAMR01000024.1:718638-747198 GCA_900205405.1 Echinochloa crus-galli | reverse complement strand
GATTTGCCGCCTCCCAAGAACAAGAAAGAAGTAATGAAGCTGACAGGAATGATGGCAGCCCTAAGCCGGTTCATCAGCAAGCTAGGTGAACGTGGCGCCCCTTTCTTTATGCTCTTGAAGAAAGCCGACAAGTTCGAGTGGACGCCGGAAGCCGATCAAGCATTGGCCGACCTCAAAGCATTCCTTGTCACCCCACCAGTCCTCGCCGGGCCGAAGAAGAACGAACCCCTCCTGCTGTACATAGCAGCAACCACAAATGTGGTCAGCACTGCCTTGGTCGTCGAACGCCTGGAAGACGGACACTCTTATCCGGTGCAGAGGCTTGTATACTATGTCAGCGAAGTACTAGCCGAGTCAAAAATCCGGTACCAGCACCCTCGAAAGTTGCTTTACGCACTCCTGATCTGCTCCAGAAAGCTGCGCCATTATTTCCAGGCTCATCCCATTCATGTGGTGTCTAACTTTCCGCTCGGCGAGATCCTCCACAACCGCGACATCAACGGACGAGTCGTCAAATGGGCAGGAGAACTCAGAAGTTTTGACATTACCTTCAGGTCGAGACAGTCTATAAAATCCCAAGTATTGGTAGACTTCTTAGCCGAATGGACAGAATTGCATGCGCCAACACCCGCCGAGACACCAGAGCACTGGATATTGTACTTCGACGGCGCCCTCAACCTGGAAGGAGCCGGCGCTGGAGTACTCCTCATATCACCAGAAGGCAAGCACCTCAAATACGTGCTGCAGATACACTATCAAGCGACCAACAATGGTGCCGAGTACGAAGCACTGATCCATGGATTAAAAATAGCTATTACCCTCGGCATCAAGCGTCTGTTGTGTTTCGGAGATTCAAAAGTGGTAGTAGAGCAGGTTAACAAGAACTGGGAATGCTCCAAAGAAACGATGGACGCCTACTGTGCAGAAGTTCGAAAGTTAGAAGCTCACTTCTATGGCTTAGAATGCCGCCACGTGCCACGGGAAGAAAATCTCGCCGCGGACGTCCTGTCCAAACTCGGATCCAAGCGCTCCCAGGTACCCGGCGGTGTGTTTGTACAGGACCTACGGAAGCCGTCCATCAAGCTAATAAATGAAAGCGAACCCACCGCCTCCGCCGACCAGGTTGTCGCAGCAGTCTCAACTGTTCCAGAAGCAGAAGACGAGAGAGATTGGCGAGAGCCACTCATTGCGTTCATAAAAAATGACCGCATGACCATAGAAGACAAACTCGAGGAAGACAAGGTCACTCTCGAGCAGCTCAGCCGGCGAAGCGCTAATTATGTGGTGATTGGGTCTGAGCTTTACAAAAAGTCAGCATCCTCGGGAGTACTCATGAAGTGCATCCTACGCAGCGAGGGCCCGGCATTACTGCATGAAGTTCACTCTGGCGCATGCAGCAATCACGCGGCAGCTAGAACACTGGTTGGCAAGGTTTACAGATCCGGGTTCTTCTGGCCCACTGCGGTATCTGACGCAAAAGAACTCATCCAGCGTTGCGCTGGGTGTCAGTTCTTCCAAAAGCAAAAGCACCTGCCGGCTTAGGCGCTACGCACCATCCCACCATCCTGGCCCTTCGCAGTATGGGGGCTCGATAACGTGGGACCGTTCAAGCCAGCTCAGGGTGGAGTTAAGCACTTGCTCATCGCGGTGGACAAGTTCACCAAGTGGATTGAGTACAAGGCTGTTACCGACACCAAGTCGGCCACAGCAGCGGCTTTCATTGAAGAGATAACGCACCGTTTTGGTGTCCCAAATCGCATCATCACCGACCTCGGCTCGCAGTTCACAGGATACGAGTTTTGGGATTTCTGCCAAGATAGCCAGATCGATGTGTACTACTCGTCGTCAGCACACCCGCGGTGCAACGGCCAGGTTGAGCGTGCAAACGGCATGGTCCTAGACGCCCTCAAGAAGGAAATTTACGATGCCTTAAACCCACGCGCAGGCCGCTGGGCTAAAGAAGTACCACACGTGGTATGGGGCCTCCGTACACAGAGGAGTCGTGCAACTGGCTACTCGCCGTTTTTCATGGTCTACGGATCAGAAGCTGTGCTGCCAGCCGACCTCGCCTTTTCTGCACCACGCATCAAGAATTACGAAGAAGGAGAAGCCGAGTCAAGTCGACAGGTCGACGTTGATGCACTAGAAGAGCATAGGCTATGCGCCTTAACCTGGCACGCGCGCCACGAGCAGCAGATATGCCAGTACCATGACAGGAACGTCAAAGAACGATCCCTGAATGTAGGCGACCTCGCCCTACGCCGAGTCATGAGCTCAGCAGGGCAGCACAAGTTGTTCGCACCATGGGAAGGACCGTTCATCGTCAAGGAAGTCGTCTCTCCAGGAACCTATCACCTAGAATGGGCTGATGGCAACCCGATTCCCAATGTTTGGAACATCCAGCACCTCACTAAGTTCTATCCTTAGACCAAAATACAGCTATGTATCTTTACCCTGCCATCTCAATTATTCAATAAAGTTTCACTTACTCCGATCCTGTGTCTGTCAACAAAACGCATTCACAATAACTCTTCCACGACGGCCACGTGCTCGTCCTCCAGTTAAGTTACTCACGAAGTAACCAAAACTAACATGGCAAGTCTGATTCACTATATCCAATATCTAAACACACGCGAAAGTACTCGGCCGGGACCCTGCCTACGACTAAGCCTCCATGCAGAGCATCGTAGCATGCAGGAGTGCTGCCTCCATGAGAGCTCCAGCCAGTTCTTCGCCCGAGTCCCTAGCGCTTGTCATGATCGCGGTGAAGTGATAGGGGTTGGTAAAATCGACTCAAAACAAAAATCGCTAATACAGAAGCATTCCTCATTACACAAAATGTCTTCCAAAAGCTACATGATTTCTTTGTTTCTTCTCCAGCAGGTCACTCGCCAGTTACATCAACAACACTACGGACTACATCGATTACCAAACCAGCGAAGGACTCGGCCAGATCCTCGAACTGCTGCTCCGATAAATCGGGGTGGTACCCGTCGCGAATATCTTCAAGATCGAGGTTGGGTGGAAGGAATGGAGAAGCGCCAGTGTATACCTCACAACATATCTGGCGGTCTCCGCGGCCACTCCTCTAGTGTACTCGGGCAAATGTTGTAGCCGTTCCGCGATCGGCACTGCAGGACGGTCGCCAGGAGCTTGAATCTGGTCACACGCTGACATGGCTGCCTGCGCCAAAGCTTCATACCGACCAGCAGCCTCTGCATATATGCACGGGTTGTTTAGTATAATAAAGGTATCATGAATACCATGAAGGCAACAGAACTCGGAAGTAGTCCTCACCAGTCATGGCGGCGTTGTGGGCACCCACAGCCCGGCCGTGCGCGCTGGCGAGGTCTTGTATCTCCTTTTCGGCTGCCGCAATCTTCTCCTCCAGGGTCTTCTTCTCACGGGCATGACCTGCGTAGTAAAGCCAACCACAACCAAGAGTTATGGCTTCATGCTCGGTACACGTGGGAAACTCAAGACGACGACGCACAGGCCTCCGCTCACTTTCTATGGCGCGCTTCAGCTCGGCGTCCCTCTCCCGCAGCGTGGCTGCAACATCCTTAAACTTCTGGTCCACCGTCACAAGTCGACCCTGGATCCGCTCCATCTCTTTGGCATGAACTGAGAGTTCGGAATAAAGAAAGTTAAAGACTAAAGCTGGCACCATCGAGTACTCTCGAAGACAAATATTTACCTGCATTAGTTGCCTCCAGCTGAGTGACGAGTTCTTGGTTAAGTTGCGCTAGGTCCTCTGCATCCGTGTCCCTCTGAATCGCGACACCGCGAGCCTCATTGGCAATAGTCCGGACCCGGGTCCTGAGCTCCTGCAGCTCCAAGTACTCGTCCTCAGCCACACGCATCAAGCGCGTTCCCTCCACGGTCCTGGACATCAGCACCTGTGCCATTCAAGGTTTAAAACAAAGCTGCGGGGCATTCACTCCCAGGAACAGATTAACTCACCTTCATGTCCTACAGCATCGAGCTTGACGAAGCGCGAATCCGCTCGAGCGCCGCCCTATTTGCGTTGGCAACACGCTCAAAGCGTTCCTGACGACTCAGCTCCTCTTCTTCTTCTCCCTCTGGCTCAGCATGCTGGTCCGAAAGTGCGTCGTCCTCGAGCTCTGGCATGGCCGGCTCCTCCTCGTCGGCTTGAGCGTCCGACCTGGTCTCCGTCGCCACGATCACCAACGCCCCTGGGCCCGACCCAGCAGCGGCGCTCCTTCCTGACGCCTCTGGTGGCTCCACCAGTGGAGCAGCCTGCTCTGTAGCAGGCGCATCCTGGGACAAGGAGTCCCCCAACTCACCACCGCTGTCAGATCGGGTACGCGATGTGTCTGACAGTACGGATACCTTCCTGAAAAGCATCACAAGCACAGAGAAAGCAAGAGTCAAAGATTTGAGTTAGCGAATAGGGGACGCCCGAGCAGAACCAACTTAACCGAGCTAGGGCTCTAACCTGTTACTCCTACTCGGGCGCTTGAGCACCAAGCCGGCTGGACGAGGTGGCCGACCATCCCCCGGTGAACGCATAGGCGTAGAGGACCGCACCGGCGCAATCTCCACCACAGCATCTGGACCCTGGTCTTCATCATCTACGTCTGGGGAGGCCTCAGCGCTTTCTTCAGCGGACGAGGCACGGTCCGACCTGTGCCTCTTTGCCTGCAGTGCACCAGACGAATGCGCCTGTGCCTGCGCCGACCTCTTCCGCGACTCGGCCGCCGCGGTCTGCACCTGCGAGGAAAAACTCCGCGCACCAGCTCGGGTCCGAGCAGCGGTAGCTGCAGACTCCACAGCAGCCGCTTCACTTGAGCTCGGGGGAGAGCCGAGCTCTTTAGAAACCCAGTCCTCGAGGTCTTTCATAACTGGAAGCCGGTCATCCCTCGCCTCCTCCGGCCTCATCACCTTCTGCCTCAACGTCGGGCCTGCCTCAGGCAGTGGTGCCGGGCAGAAGAAACGATTGGTCACCTCCTAGCACGAAGAATAAAAGCAAAAAAGTTCAGTTAAACAGGCGATGAAAATGCCAAAAAGAAACCAAAATAAGGAACAAGTACTCAGCATGGAAACCTTACCGCAGGAGGAGGGTTCTTTAGCGCAAAAGGACGGGGCGCATTGAGATTGTTCACCTCGCCCTTCATCATCGTCCCCACTACGATGATATGGGTACGTTCCAAGAGGACCAAGCCAAGTCCCTCGCAAGCTCGGGGGCTGGGCGCCGCATTATGACTCGGCGCGTTCCAAGAGGACCAAGCCAAGTCCCTCGCAAGCTCGGGGGTTGGGCGCCGCATTATGACTCGGCGCGTTCCAAGAGGACCAAGCCAAGTCCCTTGCAAGCTCGGGGGCACAGTTCAACACCACCACAACGAACATGTTCATATTAACAGCACGCGACTCGCGAAGTTTACAAAGACATAGTACATTTGGCCAAAGGCCATTTCAAGTTACAAAGATATGAGCCCCCTCTTAGCAGGCTCTTGAACCATTTCAGTCAGGCGGTCAGCACACAATCACCGGAAGCAGTGTCCACAGCTTTCTCGACGATTTTCTTGTGCCATCACACCAACTGAAGGACCTCGTGGCTGCATTGCTGGAGGAGAGTAAGGACTCGGCATCAGCACCTCTGAGCCCAGGCTCAGTCGCGCCCACTCGTCCTCGATGGGCCCGCGAAATCAGCCATCAGTTCGACGTCATTCGCTAGCTTCCCGACGAAGAGAAGACTTACCGTAGCCTCCTCGCCCGGTCCTACCGAGAAATAGGCACCTCCCCTGCCTATGAGAAGCGCGATGCCCGGCTCCTTTCCAGCAGCATTTGCACCACTCTTCGACGATTTTCTTCTGGCATCAATGGCCACCGCCAAGGCATGTACCTTGGCCTACTCTACCCCCAACCACAACCCTCTCAGGAAGAAGGATTTTCAAGATCCGCATGGTGGCTAACGTCTCCAAAACACCCTGGTGGTGAGCTATGCTGAAGCATCTATTTATAGACACCCTGGGGTCGTGGATCTGTTGGCCCATGAGTCATTAAAATGCCTGGGGAAGGATGCGCATGCGTTTCACCTTTTCCCTGGGCGGGCGATCATCAATGCCCTTGACTGAGCATGCTCAGCGGCGGGATTCCCGCATAGCCAGCAATGACAGCTTTTGACCGGGCCGGCTCGGTCCATTCTTATCAACGCACTGTTGAGTCACGGGCGCCAGTAAAATTTTGGCCCCTTGGTGGCAGCATGCTCTCACCTACATACAACTCAGCCAATTTGACTGAGCAAGCCCCTTAACCCGGAAAAGTATTCTTGGTGGTAGCAAGCCTTCACCAAGTCTTGGGCACACGTGTTGTTTAGCTGTTTTTTTGAGCCTTGGCTCGCTTATACTAACCAACCCAATGCTCGGGGGCTACTGTACGTAGAGTGCTCCTAATCGTCGCCCTGTACTCGGCCCTCATGAGGACCGACCGATTACCTCGAAGAACTCGGCGTCGATGTTGGGTGTTCTCTCTTTTCGAGCACCGCCCACCCTTGTGCCGACTACATGAAGAAGCACCTTCAGCCGACCTCATTGGCCTCGGCACTTCGTCAAGCAGTTCAGCACGCGCCTGCACGTTGCTCGGGGGCTTGTAGGATATGGGTACCCCTGGGCCCACTGTCAGACCAGACCACGGCGGCCAAGGTCCACCTCTGACAGGCCCATGAGCCAACCCCTATGCGGCCCATATGGGCTCCCTGACTTGACGGACAAGTTAACAAAGACCCGACGGGCGGCTCGTCCGGATATCCAGGGATATTCCAGTTGTAACCAACGACCCAGACTAGAGTCCTGGTCAGAGTCAAGTAGGTTTAGATGGAAACCGACTTGTAAACCCTAGCCGCTACCTATATAAAGCGGCCTAGGCACCCTCATAGGGGATCATCGAAGACAACGCATCTCATCCTGTAAACCATACGCTCGCCCAAGCTCCCTGAAGCTCGGTCGACGTACCCAGCAATACAAACGACGCCACAGACCGAGAATGTAGGGTATTATACCTCCGGGTAGCCCGAACCTGTCTAAATCAGTGCCTCCTGTGTACCATCAAGTCACTAGTTTATCAATCGCCCCGCCTACAAATCAACCACTCGGGTACCCCAGGTGGATTGCCGGTCCTAAGGTCCGACATGAACATACCCAGGTACCAGGTACACTGCAGCCTCTTCCTATACCAGAGCAAGCATGGACCATTATATGCATGGATTTTATAGAAGGGCTGCCCAAATCTAATCACTTTGACACCATACTAATGGTGATAGACAAGTTCTCTAAATATGCACATTTTATCCCTCTTGCACACCCTTTTACAGCAGTGACAGTAGCACAAACCTTTATGAACCATGTGTATAAATTGCATGGGTTACCTCAAGTTATTGTCAGTGATAGGGATAAAGTCTTCACGAGCAACCTTTGGCAAGAACTTTTTAAGCTGTTAGAAACAACCTTGAATATGAGTTCCTCTTACCATCCCCAAACAGATGGGCAGTCAGAAAGATTAAATCAGTGTCTAGAAACTTATCTCGGATGCATGGTTCAGGCATGTCCATCCAAATGGTCCAAATGGCTTCCCTTAGCAGAATACTGGTACAACACTACGTTTCATTCAGCCATTGGTAAAACACCATTTGAAGTTTTGTATGGACAGAAGCCATGGCATTTTGGAATCTCTGCTGAAACATCTGTGCAAGTTCCAGATTTAGAGCAGTGGCTCCAGGAGAGATCCTTGATGAACAAATTAGTGCAGGAACATTTAGTCAGAGCTCAAACTCGAATGAAAGTACAAGCTGACAAGCACAGATTGGAGAGAACCTTTGAGGTTGGTGACTGGGTCTTTGTGAAGCTTCAGCCATATGTGCAAATGTCAGTGGCAACAAGATCCAACCATAAGTTAAGTTACAAGTATTTTGGACCTTACTTGATCATTCAAAAGGTGGGTAAGGTTGCTTATAAACTTCAGCTTCCAGAATCATCCAAAATACATCCGGTGATACATGTATCTCAGTTGAAGAAAGCCTTGCCTCCTGATACCGTGGTAAGCCCAGACACTTCTTTACATTGCATCGATTCTGACGATGTGTTGTTTCCTCTCGAAGTCTTGCACACCTGTCTACACAAAGTGGGTAATTCAGCAGTCTTATATGGGTTGATTCGTTGGTCTGCTTTGCCGGCTGACTGGATTACTTGGGAGAACATCAACTATCTTCGTCAAAGGTACCCACTGTCTGCAGCTTGGGGACAAGCTGTTGCTAAAGGGGAGGGCAATGTCACGCCTCAGGAGTCTCAGGTAAATGAAGACGAGCAGCAGGAGTAGAAGAGGTTGATGGGACGAAAGGATGAATAGGAACTAAGGCCTGCGTGCCGTTTCTGGGCTGAAAGCCCATGTATCGTTAAGGCCAAGGCCAACGGTTAAATGTATCGGTACATTGAACTTGGAAAACATCGAACCATAAACATAAGACATATCTACCCTATCCTCGTCTTCTTCCCTCTCTTCCCGAAGCCGCCGCCGCCGCCTCGCCGGCCGGTGCCGCAACTCCGTCCGAAGCTCGCTGGCGCGTCGCCGGTAGAGTTAGGACTGTTACACTCTCCCCCTCACTGGATCACTGCCGCGCGAGAGCTTTGGCTCTATTGGGAGGGACGAGCAATGCTGCCCGGTAGCCCACTGCCCACCAATGTGAAGCGAGTGGGCTCCGCCACACTGGGAAGGGCGAACGACACCACCACTTGTGGTGGACGCGATAGGAGCACGATGATGAGCTTGGCTAGGAATAGGAAGAGGAGCCGACGGGGAAGATGATAAGATCCACAAGCTTTTGCAAAATGGTCTGCATACAAACATGTATCTTTTATTAGTTTTGTTATGTCTTCGTATTTTTATAGAAAACCCATAAAATCTAAGGCTGCGTTTGGAAGTCTGTATTGAGGCCATGATATTGGCATTGGAATTGGCAGACCTCAATTCCATGTGTTTGGATGGTCACGGAATTGGAGTCTGGAAACTCGACTTGATTCCGCGCGGCATTGCCTTCACCTGGCGCGAGCCCGAAAGGATACCGAGCCAACACCCTCCGTATTGGCTGGAATCGAAGCATCCTCCTCATCCCAGTCTCCTGCGGTGGCTCGACGCCCGGCGACGGGGAATGGGACATGGCCTCCTCCTCCTCTACCTCCGCCGCGCGCCCGCGCTCTCCTCCTCTGGTCGGCGATGGCGAGCGGGAGGCGACGGGCGGGTCGGCGATGGCAAGCGGGAGGCTACGGGCGGGCTGTCGGCGACGGCGAGCGGGCGGTCGGTGACGGCGAGCGGGCGGTCGGTGATGCGGAATTTGGCATGTGGAGAAGATGGTCAACTTGCTAATGCCATGGTATTGAATGTCCAAACACGAATTGGTATTCACCATATCCTTCGATTCCATCTTGCGAATTCATCTACATCCAAACAATGGCTTTAGTATTGACATCTAATACCAATGCTACTCTGATTTGGTATTGAAACCAATTCAATGCCAAGCCTTCCAATATCTACATCCAAACGGAGCCTAAGTGAATTTAGATAAAGCTTTATAGGTATGCTGCTGGAGAAGAGTATAAAAATTTTAGAGAAATAATTTCTCTCCTATATCTAATCTAAATCTTGTTTTAGGTTTTCAGTTTTATATATGTTGTCGGAGATGCGTGACAGTGGAGGACAATGCCATAACATCCATGGGCCACTTGTCAGCCAAACCACCTACGATCCAGCGCTCAGGCAGGCGCCAGCCCAGAAGAACTCTGCTAGTAGGCCTCGGGCCGAGGCAGCAGCAAAGCCCAATTTGGCTAGGCGTCAGGCCGAAAGGTTGAAACAACAGCAACCTACGTCGGCTCAAGACGGGCATTCTTTTTTAGCGGGAAATATCTTTTAATGAATTTTATTTTAAGTCGTTCTATTTAGATCACCAATAAAATGAACCATATAATCCTTATCCACATCAGAAATTAGTGTTCTAGAGTTGGAAAAACAAGAAGAAAAACAAAAAAAAAATGATGGGGTTGGGTCTTGGGTGTATGTGTGCGCTTGGGAGGGCAAGAAGAACACTATCACCAGAGTATTATTCGACCAAGTATTCATATTCATTTAATATACAAGTATACATATATATAGTTTTTGAAAAAAAAGACAACCGCGAACCCCAAAAATAAGAATGATCAAATAATGAAGTCCCAATCCATCTCGGTATAAGAAATAAACAAAAATAGTAGCAGGCCATTGAAGCCATTTGGCCCCTCCCCGTGCCATATGACTGTAGACTTAGCGGCGCATATATGAATAATAATAATGCAGACATACAAAGGATGATAGGAAGCCCATGGCGGATTTGATCATCAGTACTGCGGCAGGTCGCACTCGACCGGCTTCTGGCCGTTGGTCCAGCGCTTGTAGTCGACGCAGTAGTCGTAGATCCTGTAGTTGCCCTGCACCCACTGCATCTGCCCCAGCTCCGCGGAGCTCAGCTGGCACGCCCCGTTGTACGCGGCGGCGGCCGCCGGGCAGTTGGTGGCGCAGCCGCCGTTGTTGCCGTGGCACTCGCAGATGTCGAGGTGGATGTTGTCGTAGCTGGCGACGAAGGGCGCCTTGGACCAGTCGGTCTTGACGCGGCCGCCCTGCGTCGCCCAGTCCTCGGCGGCCCAGATGCTGGAGTAGGCGTACATCGGCCGGCTCGTCGGGAACGCCACGCCCTTGCTCGCCTGGTAGTTGCGGAACACCCGGATCGGGACGCTGTCCACGTACCACCTGCAACAATTTGTGCATCGATCGATGGGATCAGTGGAGGAAGCTAAGTGGCCGGGATTCGACGATGAATTGACGATGATGATGATGATGATGATGATGCTGCTGCTTACACGATCATGCAGGGGCTCCATGAGATGGTGTAGTTGTGGAAGCCGGTGGTGGGGTCGAACCAGGGCTTGAACTGCATCTCCTTGTTGCCGACGCCGTTGGCGTAGATGTTGGTGTGGAAGGTGTAGGGTTGGCCGGTCTCGTTGCCCAGGAACTCGAAGTCGATCTCGTCATGGTAGTCTCCAACAGAGGACGCCTGGGTGAACAGGACCACATGTGTGGTATCAGAATCAGGGAGTGTGATCTATATTGTGGTGAGTGGGAGTATATAATATAGTTGCTAGTTCATCACGTTTAATGAACAGGAAATAAAGCAGAGGCAGGCAGACTAGAAATTGAAGCAACGTACGTAGTATGTGGTGACAGTGCCGGCCGAATTGCCAGGGACGAGCTTGATGAGGGTTGACACGGTCCCGTAGATGAACTGCTTCTTTGTCCGGAGCATGCAGCCTAGCATAAGAATCATCGCGTGATCATCAGATGATATATTTTCGTCGCATCGATCAAGACAATGGAGATCATCAGATGCTAAGAATTAAATAAGGTGCACGGGAGGAGATGAATAATCAAGAACGAATGAATGGATCGGATTCAGCACCTGAGTAGTTGCTGACCAGCGACATGGAGAGGCTGTTGCCGTCGCCGGCGAACCAGGCGTTCTGGGGCTCCCAGGGGATGTCGCAGTCGTCCCGGAAGTTGGCAGCGGCGAGGCCGGCCACCGCTGCGGCGACCGCCACCAGGAGGAGAGCCCTGGAGCTCTCCATCTTCTTCTTGTTGGAAGACAACGTACAAGCGTGCCTCTACAACTTTGGAAATGTTCTCAAACTGCTGAATGGCTTGTGCGTCTAGGCTTGGTGAGAAACGCAGATGGTATAGACCTGCTTATATACTGTGTACATCGTCCGAATCGTCTCTAGTCAACAAACAGAGAGTTTTTGGTACGCATGTCATCAGGTTGATAGGGAATTATTGTTTGTTATCATCTGCAGCTGCTTGTACGTATGTTGTGCTGCCAGCTTGCGATGTGATCTAGTAGGTTGGTCTGAGACACGCAGCTCCGGCAGCTGTCTCTGGTTTTTGACATGGTTAGTGCTCGGCAATTGAACAAGTCGCATAATTCAGGGGAGCCTCCAATCTGTACCAATTGGCACCTTCTCCATGTATAAGAACAAGTCTCAGGAAATGATTATTATTATATTGTCTGGTCAAATATGCCCCGTTCAGATTATATTCTTGGCTGGTTCAACTGAGACATATAAATCTCCTGACAATATTGTTCCAGTTCTGGACTGTGAGGGATGTCTTTGTGTCGTGGGCAGCATGTTGACTCGTAAAATTGTCGGTCGGCCATCGCTACATAGCCTACATATAGGGGTGGATTGTATATATTCAGCAAGTTTAAGCTCCTAACTAAAGTGCCTAATGTCTTTGAATTTTCAATTTAGGCCTGATTTAGCGAATATTGTTTCTAGGGCTGGCAGAAAAGCTCGAGGCTTGTGAGCTGACTTGGCTCGTTCATAGGTTCGGATCAGTTCAGCTCGGCTCATCCTCTTAAACGAACCGAGCCAAACTTTATTTTCAGCTCGTTTTCTTAACGAGCTAGCTCGTGAACTGCTCGTGAGCAGTTCGATAGACTCATTAGGCTCGATAAATACGATAACATCAAATTTAATTGTTATTATTATAGTAGTATTTTTATTTTTTTGCTAAAATAAACTTGTCATTCAACTTGTAAGTCAAATCTTGCATTAATTGAGTCCATTTAGAATTTTTAAACTTCTATATTATTCAAATTTATTAGTTTTTGTTACTTATTTTTATAATATCATTGAGAGTTAGACTTTTAAATATTATTAACATACTTAAATTATCATAATGGGTTACTATCATATTTAATTTTTACATTAATATTAAACGTTGTTTGGCTTGTGAGCCAAACGAGCCGGCTCGAACTTTTAGAACGAACCGAGCCAAACTCAACTTTTAGCTCATTAACCTTAATGAGCCGAGCCGAATTAGCTCGTTATTAAACGAGCCATAACGGGCCGAGCCTTAACGAGCCGAGCTAGCTCGGCAGCCACCCCTAGCTGCATCTAGGGGCAGATATCGAGCCAGCTCGGCTCGTTTTGGCTCGGCACGTTCGAGCTCGTTAGTCAAACGAGCCAGCTCCGCTCGTTAAGAAAACGAGCAAAAATCCTAGCTCGGCTCGGCTCATTAAGCTCGCGAGCTGGCTCGTTAAGCTCGCGAGCTAGAGCTAAATTTAAAATTACCAAAATAATATATATAATATAAAAAATTATAGTACTCCCTCCGGTTCCCAATTTAGAATTCCTTTAGGACAGTGACACAGTCATTTCATTCGACAAATTCATATGAATATTGTTCATAAAATTCATCTCTCTCATAGTGTTTCCTAAAACTACAAAAGAGACCTATAAGATTTGTGAACAATGTTACTCTCACTACATCGGATGCAAATATGATATATAGAAAAGTTGTAGATCTTCAGAAGTCATACAACTTTGTAGTTTATAACTTTTTAATTTGAATTTGTATACTAATGAAAAGTAAGTTTGTAGTTCTCAAAATTAGAAATTTGAGTTTTTTCAAACAACCTCGGATGGAGAAACAGTCAAAAGAAGACTTGTAGATTTCAATAAGTCATGAAACTTTATAGTTGACAGCTTTTTCATTTGAAGTCATCTAATTAACTAGATCTAAGTTTGAATGTTCTCAAATTGGAAATTCAAATTTTATAAACGACCTCGGATGGAGAAATAGTCAAAATAAAAGTTGTAGATTTCGAAAAGTTAGGAAACTTTGTAGTTAAATTTTTTCATTTGAAATCGTTTAGGGCCTCAAACAAGCAATTTACACTCGGTTTCGTATAATATGATAGGACTCTAAACGGCATATAGACACAAGTCATGCAGTGGTGCAGTGATAGAGGAGGATACGAGCGAGGGAGAGGTCGCCGGTTCGAATTCGGCCGGCCGCGTAGCCCTTCCACCTTGGAATTTTTTTTGCTATTGTTTCCCAATTTTTTTTTGGGGTTTTTCGGTGCTCGGTCCGTTTGTGATGACCCCGTTTGTGATGACTCCTGTCATCACAAACCACTTATTACAAACCACTCCTAAAACCGTTTGTGATGACTCTTTTGAACCGTTTGTGATGTGATATTCTCGAGTAGTGTTGGCTAAGGCCTAAGCAAGTCTTAGAGCTAAATGGCCAGCCCAAACCCAGCTATATATACCGCGAGGAGGGGTTTTGTGCCTAGTTATTAGGACCGGCCGGAAATCAAAACGTCGAGGTGTTCGGTTCATTAGTCTAGACCGGTTGGACCACATGTTTGAATGATTCAATTATATTTGACATTTAAACACAAAGAGCGAACTCCTTTGGTGGAAACTGGTGGACAGGGTTCAAATACCCACTCCACCCTATTCTATTGGGCCACCATTGATGCCTATTGGGCTACCCTCCCCATGTACTCTCAGCCCAACACGCTGGCCCTCCGCATGGAGGCCGGTTTGTTTGGTTTGATAAGATAAAAAGCCGCCTGGTTTTACAAGAAACCCTCGGTTCGATCGGATATTCTTCGGTTTGATTGCTTACTGGTGTTTTAGGCGGACCGTACTGGTAGGGCCGCCGGTTTCCGGTTTTTTCGAACGAACCGCGGTCAGATTTGGTTCAAATAACTAGAGTTTTGTGTAAAAAAGAACCGCCCTTGTCCAGCGTGGGATGTCACATAAGCATGCGGATATGGGCAAGACCCGTTAGGACGCGTGTCGATGCCTAGGCCTACTTCATGTAGCTAGATGTGAATTTTAGGAGTATAGAGACCTAAGTGACACTTGCTCCCAAGTTTAGGGACCAGCAGTGCATTTTATCCAAAGAAAATTTCCTTAGGTTTCATATCTTTGTTTGCCACAACTTAAACTAGGCCGTGCTAATATTTTGAGCTAAGAACAAAGACATAGAACCAGCCGTGGCGAAACACACAGTGGATTCCGAAAGCTCCACTACCGGAGACTGGCTATTTGCCGTGCGCCCCAGGCGCACGGTAAAGGCCTAAAAACGCACGGCAAAGCCTTTGCCGTGCGCATTTAGCCCAAGCGCACGGCAAAGGCTGCACGGCATAGCTCTGCACGGCAAACAAGTCTTTGCCGTGTGCCTTATATCGCGCGCACGGCAAAGAATGTTTGCCGTGCGTTTTGGACGGCACACGGTAAAAAAAAGTAAACAGAGACGGCACGGTACAGAGACGGCAGCTTTGCCGTGCGTCAAGACGCACCCACACGGCAAACATTTTGACAAAAAAATAAAAAAAAATGGAGCGGCTGGAGAGACCGCCGGAGCTCCTGGCCGCCCGCACCGCCGCCGTGGGGAGGCCGCCGCGGCCACCTGGAGGTCGAGCTGGGCCGCCGCCGTGGGGATGCCGCCGGCCACCGTCGTGGATCCACCCACACTGCGCTGACCAGCCGCCGCTCGTCCTGGCCACGCCCCGCGGCTCGCCCCGCGCCCCAAAGGCTTGGCGCTCGTCCTAGCCGCGCGCCTGGCTGCTTGCCCCGCGCCGCTCCCGCTCGTCCGCCCACGCCGGGCCGCGCCGCCGTTCTCCACCGCCGCGCCGCTAGCGCTCGCCGCCCGCGCTGGGCCGAGTCGCCCGGCCGCGGAGCGCCGGGCCGCGTTGCCGGCCGCACCCGGTCAGCCGCGCCGCCGTTCTCCATCCGCCGCCGCCGCTGTTCTCCAGCCGTCGCGCGCTGAGGGGGAGAGGCCTGGGACCGAGCTTCGCCGGGGTCCGGTCCTCCGCTGCGCCCGCAGCCCGGCCATGCCTGCTCCGCCCGCGCGGGGCTCGCTGCCGGCTGCTTCGCTTGCCACCGCGCCGGGGTCGGCCGCCGCCGCGCACGCCGCCGCCGGCGCGCTGCTCGGCCGCCGCGCCGCCTGCGCTGCGAATGCTCCGCCCCGCCCGGCGCGCCTGCTCCGCGCCGGGGGCTGGCCGCCGCGCCGCGCGCGCCCTGTCGCCCGGCCGTGCCTGCTCTGCTCCGGCAGGGAGGGAGGCCACTGCTGGCGGCGCTTGAGAGGGAGGGAGGGGAGGGGAGGGGAGGGAGAGGAGAGAGAAGAGAGGAGGGAGGAGGATATGTGCGGTGTAGAAGAAGAGAGGAGGGAGGAGGGGATAAGGCTGGCGCATGTGGGGCCCGCGACGACGTTGGGAGGAGAGAAAGGGTGTAGGGGATTCAAAAACTTTGCCGTGCGCGTCCACAAGGCCACACGGCAAATAATTTTCTTTGCCGTGTGTTTCTCTTAGAGCACACGGTAAATAATTTTCTTTGCCGTGTGTCCATAATAAGGCACACGGTAAACTAAGTTTTTTTATAATTAGACTAAGGTTTACATGATAAGATGATTTTAAATGGAAAAGTCGTCAACTACAAAGTTTCATAACTTTTAAAGATCTACAACTTTTATGTAGGGAGTTTTTCCAACCGAGGTCATTTGAAAATTTTGAAATTAAAAATTATACGTTTCAAATGTAGTTTAACGTAGTTTTGTGTGACAAGATAATTGCAAATGAAATAGTTGTAAACTATAAAGTTTTATAACTACTAACTGATCACGTACCATCATTTGGAGGGGGTCCTTCCTAAAGGTTATACTAACTACACAAATTCCCTGATATAAGTATGATTAGGGAGGGACCACCGTGAATTGGAAATATAAATGGGACCATGATTTGGAAAATGCAAACACCAACTTTTGTAAATACACGTACCACCATTTCGACTACAAAGTTTTATAACGTTTCGTGATCAACAAGTTTCATTTAGAGTGTTTTCTATCGGAGGTAATTAGACATGTAAGATTTATGAACAAATTTACTTTAACATTGTCAAATGAAAAACTGTCCACAACAAAAATTGTTCATCTTGATGAGTCATACAATTTTGTAGTTCAAAATATTTTCATTTGAATTCGTTTAGGGCTTCAAAATATGTTTTGAAATACCTCTTTGCCGTGTGTCAGAAAAAAGCACACGGCAAACAAACTCTTTGCCGTGCGTAAAAAATAAAACGCACGGCAAAGACACATATTTACCGTGCGTCTAGTTGAGGCGCACGGCAAAGGTAAATCTTTGCCGTGCGTCTAGTGGAGGCGCACGGCAAAAAGGATAAAAAAAACCTAGCTGCTAACGGTTGCTAACGACCGGTGGAAAAAATGTTTGCCGTGTGGAAAGAAATAAGCGCACGACAAACCTAACTCAAGAGTTTGCCGTGCGTTACAAAAAAAGCGCACGGCAAAGATTGAGTTTGCCGTACGCCATAAGAAAACACACGGCAAATAGTAAATTTACCGTGTGTTTTTTGTTTGCCGTGCGCCCAATAAAAAACACACGGCAAACAAGCTCTTTGCCGTGCGCCCGATAAAAGACACACGGCAAAGAGTCTCACGCACGGCAAATATGCGTTTTCCGGTAGTGCTCGACTAATGAACCAAAATGACTTTTAACCTGATTGACTCCTATTGTCCTCACCAATCTTCACCGGATCAAACTTGAAGAAACGCCAAGCACTACACCCTTCGGCACAGCTGACACACATCTCATATCTGCAGTCCATCTCTCTTCTCCTATTTCAGATTGTTGTTGCGGACACCCAGTTATCAGCTCTCTTCTGTCTTTGGCATCTCTCGCTCTTTGCAGATGAAAGTGCAGGCCCACTTCCTTGAAGATATCTGTGCCCTTCTCAAGCGCCTTTGGGTCTTCGTCGTATTGCAAACCTGCCCAATAAGAGATAAACCAACAAGCTTATGTGTTGTGTTTCTTCCTTCTGTTCAGAATGTGAACGAGCTTATAGCCCAATAATGGTTGCAATGCTTTAGTAGCAGCCGTTAAAAAAAAATTATCCTCATCGGTTTTCCGGGGTTGGATAATTTACTCGGCAGAAGGACAGAGCATCTCTGCGTGATCATGAATGTAATATTGACACTGATAACTGCAAATGGGAGAACTCCCATGTTGCTATCTTAGCACAGTGTCTCTTTAGCAATCTCTAAGATGAGGCATGTGGCAATACTATATATCATGGTAGTTCTTCACTGACGTATATGCACGTTCCATATCATGCAAACTCTTTCTCAAGCACTTTGTTATCTGTTAAGAACATAAGGAGAAACACTGCACATGAGCTTGTCTCTTTTCTGAAGACAAGGTGTCCAACAAGCTTTTGAAAAGTTACCCATGAGGTTGCGGAAAGTGAAATGTAACATCCAAATTTTAATTACCACTAAAATATGTTTTTTTAATTTTTCAAACAAATTCCAAATAAATTTCTAATTTACTTTTCAAGGAAAATAGTTGGCCGCTGCCATACCGGAGCCTGCCCCGCTGCCCGGGCAATGGAGTATATCTTATAGCAAAAGGACAATAATATAGGACAAATAGAAGAACTTTAGTCATAGCAAGCCATAGTTTATTTACGCTATTAAAATCAGATTTTCTTACCAACAATCTAATTCTCCATACCATTGTGATAGTCACAAAATCAACAGCTATCATGTACAAGACTCATTTCAAAAGTCATCACATCCATTCATCGATATCAAAGTGCAATATTTAAGTTATTACATCCCCAGACATAGAAAGTACGGGATACAAGCCACTTCGAATAATCAACAATAAGAAAACAAATGCAGCAATAGCTAGTCTTTGGCCTCCATCTCCATCTTCTCCACAGTCAATCACTTGAGGTAGCGTGCCACCTCAATCGTACCACCCATCGGTGTTGCTGTCGAAGCCTGACTCGTACCCTGCAAACCCTTAAACTGTTCCCAATGATTGGAAGAGTTCCATGTCACCATCCAGATATGTGCAAGCTTTAAAGTAGACTGAACTACTAAACAAATAAGCAAGGAACAAGCTCGGATTTTCCTATGCAAGTAGCAACAATTTTAAGTAAGAATTTCCATCACCAACTCACACCTCCTCTGGTAATCCCGTCAGAATATGTTCTCGTCTTAAGCTCTACTTGATGGGAGCGCTCCCACCCCTCCCATCTCACTGGCCATACCAGGTCCTTATGTTAAACAAGGGAGATAGAAATGTAATTTCGAAACACTAATCAGAGCGTACGACTTCGCATGGACTGTCCTGTCCATCACCGCGGACGCAGCTATACATATAGTTTTACTCTGTAGCGTTTGTACACTAGGCCATGCGAGGTGCACTTAGATGGTAACGAGCCATCGGGGCCACACCACTCGGAATGGAGAACATAGGAGTTACAACACCATCATTCTTTTCCGGGCTTGGGTGCGTCCTCCTGTAAGAGGTTGTCCCGGAACTGTGAAGCACTCGTCCGGGGCCAGTCGGGGGCCAAAGTAAATTGGGGAGCAAAGGTTAGCACCAGTCCCCCTTACACCGATACTCTATCCTTCTAAAGGCTTGGTACCACACTTGATAGTGTCGGAACAGGCCCATCCTCTCATACTGGGCGCGATGGTGTGCACGTTTACATAGTCCCATGAAGCAGGTAGTCTGAATCGGCCTCTTAGTTTTGGTCAGAGTGAACTCTTCTCTCGAAATGCGTATCCACCACAGTGGCCCGCCAATCACACCTATTATAGGTATCGCCGTCAACTCCTCATGTTTAGAACAAAACTGACTTGTGCCTACATCAGGAACTCCGTAGGAAGTATCCAAGTGTACTTACCAAGCCCCCAATCTGAGGATTGTTATGATACACTTGCTCCAACACAAAAGGGTTTTCAAAATCCTCTATCTCCTTTATCAGTTTTCACACACATACCAAGACGGTTTAAAATACCATTTTTCCCTCACACGCATGCAAGCGAAGCAATAATATCATTAAAATGTAAGTGGTAGGGCAACAAGGTAAAAGTAAATAAACAGGCTATGCTAGGTTTCAACATCTCAAGCATCATACAAGTAAAGCATAGCATTCTAATAGCATGTCTAATAGGAGTTCAAAGCATGGATGGGCGTGAACCTGGTGTCTCTTCCTCGATGTAGAACTCCTGGTACTCCGGCTCTTTAGTCCCGGTGAAGGTCTCCGGTCCTCCTAAACAACGATTTAAATTAATTACCGAGACTATTAACAAATAAACTCTAAATAAGAACCAAGGAAGAATCAAATAACACCAAACCATCCTATCGCGTAGATTATGATTTAAAAAAATAATAAAACTAGTTTCATATTTTTCTAAGCTATGGTTAATTTATTATTAATTTTTAAAGTTTAAAACATTTCTTAAAATTATTTATTAATTCCAAAAAAGAAAAGATCAAACTGTGACATGTGGCAGCACCAGGACGTGCCACGTGTTAGCACTGTTGACGTCATCAGTGGGTCTGGGTATACTGACGTCAATGTTGACCAGTCAATGGTCAGCATGGTCAGCTGGCCCACATGTTAGTCAGCGGTGGTCTATGGCAAGTGGGTCTGCGCTGTTAGCTAACCTGGAAGAAAGAAAAAGAAAAAGGGTTCACGGGTTGACTCTGGGTTGGTTTCGCTGGGTTGGGCGAACAAGAGCTGGGCCCGTGGCCAAGCTGGCTCATTGCATGGTAACCGTGAGTGTGGTCCATGGACACCAGGTTCATGGGATCTAAGTGTGGCGCCTGTGAGATTCTTTGTGGCCGGGGGTTTGGGGTGTTGGTGTGGTCCGGCGTGTGGGGTCGGGGCGGTCGGGTATAGGTGAGCATGACGTCGCGACGCAGGCTATAGTGACCGCAGTCACCCCCTTGCGATGGCGATCAACGGCTTGGAGTGACGGTGATAGTAGGACGATGGCTAGGCTCTCCGGCAAGGGCATGCTACTAAGACGTGGCTTTGGCGGTGAAAATTACAACCCTGCGGCAGCCTGCGAACAATTCATACCCCTCCCGCTCGGTTTTGCGCAACATGGGCGCTCCCCCCTCCCCACGGTCTATCTCCCGCTAGTACTGCTTCAACCTGTCGTGAAAAACAGAAGGCCCTAGTGTCGCCGCCCTTCGAAGGAGGGAGGCAACGTGAGGGCGACGAGGAGGGAAGGACGACGCTACCACCGTAGGTTCTCTCTGCCATTCCCCTTCCTAGCTCCCTGCCGGCCTCCTTCCTCCCCGTTGGTCCAGGTCCACTCAGCTGTTCCCTGTCTTCCCCGCTGGTCGGGGGGCGGCGGTGGGCGAGGGCAGGGGTGTGTGCGTGCGAGCGCGTGCATGGGCTTGGAGTCCGGGGTGAGCTACGCCTAAGGATAAGGTGGCCCCCCTTTGCCGAGTGCCCCCGATCCAGCACTCGGGAAAGTTGTGTTTGTCGAGTGCCGCTTCGAGGGCCACTTTTTTGGGGGATGCCACTCTACCGAGTGCCCCTGGATAGGGCACTCGGCAAAGTTAAATTTCTTTCAATATTTTGAATTTTTATAAGTTTTTTCCATTTTACTTGGAAAATACAATGTTAGTTTCACCAAACTAACCACATTTAATGCTTCCACAAAAAAAGTATTATTTTATGTATAATAGCTCAAATTAAATTTATATCCATTTTTGATTTAACATTGAAAAAAATTTGAAAGCAATTCAGCCACATGTCCGTGGTCATGTTTCGTGAACAAGATGTTTGAAATTCCATTTCAATTCCTAGATAAGGCCTTGCATTGGCCTAAATAACATGAATATAATTTTTTAATTTATTGTTTTCCAATATTCGAATCACTTCTAGTTCAAATTCGTTGAATCACAAAATAATACTTTAATGAAATAAATTAACTAAATATAGCAACTCGTTCGAGAAATATACCAAATTTGAACATAGAGTATCCCGTATAGTATATGAACAAAATAAAAAGTTTGGAGGGAAGAATAGAAAAAAAATACTTTGCCGATTGCCAAAGTAAAACACTTGGTGGCCAGAGATGTGAGTTTAAATTGATACTTGATAGGGCCCATATATGTGTGTGTCACATCTCAAACTTGACGCTCTCAGCTAAAGTAAAGAGAAGGAATTCTGGATTTGAACAAAAAAGGAGAACATATTAATGCATATGGATAAGAAATGCTTCCTCAATTTGGGAAGGCATTAACTTTATAAATATCGCAGGAAATCAATGCATTTACTTTAGAATTACCACAAAACCAACTCACCAACCATTCCTGGCTACATATAGGGCCCTATGCAGAACACCAGATCTTCACTTGGAAACCAAATCAATCATATATATATCAAAAAGAGCACAGAGGCAAAGAAAAATGGGTTACGTGCCCAAAGCCAACATCTTGCTCTTCCTCGCTGTTCTTATCGGCTTCCATGTCCACGCAGGTAACAAATCTATACATATATGCATGCATGATGTTCCTAAAGTCAAAGAATGAAGGATTGTAAGTTCCGCAGTTCGCGAATTTTCACTGTTAATAGCGTAAAGAAACAATTGCAGCTATTTAGCTGGCTCCGATGTTGATTAGAGTTCTACCTGTCTTATTAATTGTTCTTTTGCTATAAGATATACATTTCTAAATATCCTCTGTAAGTTTACACACTTAATGACTAGTTAGATTTACAAAATTAGAGGAAACTATTATATAAATGAAATATTTTTAGCACATCTGATGCAACTGTACTCAATTATGTAGGGTTTGATATCCTAAAATGTTTTGGATAGGGCAACAACATCCTATTTAAACACTAAAAAAGAGATATTTCTAAAACCCATTTGTTTTTTCAAGAAAGCCTTTAATTTTGTATATATGCGCAGGTAATGCGTGAGTCGTTGCCAGTTGTCAGACATCGTTATCACGCAAGAGAATACCGGGAAGGTCGTAGGGGGGCCAACTAGAATACCGTGTGACCATCAATAACAAGTGTTCATGCCCACAGGCTTACGTCAAGGTGCGCTGCTACGGTGTGGACTCTGTCGAGCCACTAGACAAGAGCAAAATCTGCCCAATAGACAATGAGCTTTGTATCATTACAGATGGCAAGCCAATCACCAAAGGGTCGCCAGTGATCTTTACCTATGCCTTTCAGACACCACAGAGCTTCCCTGTCGTAAGTGCCAAACCAAGATGCTGATTAAATGGTAGAGTTCAAGGAGGCATATGAATGTGTTTTGAATCGAGAATATAACTCCTTTTTAGCTGAAAAATTAACTCATGTAATTTTGGTATGGGCAATATATGAGTTACATTTGCCTCTTCAATCTTCACGTTGATTTGATGTTACAACAAGGAATAGATAAAATCTATGCTCGATCAGCATGAACTTTGAAAAGAGTTACCTTTTTTGTTCATTTAAAATAATGGCAGGAGTTTGTTATGGCGTTAAATTACTGGACTAGAGGAAGAATTATTCTTCTCAAAGAAAAATAAGGGGAAGAGGACTATAGCAGCTTAATGAATTTCGTCATAGATCTTCCCTGCACTGTGATATCTTTGAACTCCCTTTGTTGAATATGCGATCAGCTAATTGAGATTTTATTTTTGAAATTCTATGTTCCTCTCCTTAAATTCTAACAAACTGCCGCTGGACCTTCTTAATTTACTGATTTTGCTGTCTCGAGAACCTGAAATTGCATAGATACGTACTAATAAAACATACTACATTTATGAACATTTCTAAAGAAAAAGTGTATTAATACATACTATATTGTTTAATCCATATTTTAAAATAATATTAGAAATATTATGAATTGACAGCTGGATCTAGCTAAATTTGACAATGAGTACTCCTCTGAAGTATGTTAGAATTATAGACCTTATCTATTACTCCCTCCATCCCAAAATAAGTACACTTCTAGGTTTTGAATAAGTCAACAAAATTTAACTTTAACTAGGTTTAGAAAAGGTTTACTATAAAAATATATAGGGGTGACTTTATCAATCTCAAGATCTGCCGGCTCAGTCTCTCGGAGGTGCTCACATTGGTACGGTTGCGTGTGTGTATTCATAGGGTTGAGTGTACGTGCATATTTGTGAGCGTCTACGTCTGTATTGTGTTTCTAAAAAAAAAGGAAGAAACGATGGAATTTGCACACTGGTAATGGGAAATAAACATATAAAGTATAAGTGTTTGGCACCTGTCCCAAAAGAAAGGGAAAGGCAAGCAACTGCCTACTGTTGCCCATTTGCTTTAACTCTTTTTTATTGGTGGGGTTTTCAACATCACTCCCTACTACTAAAACCTCAAAAAACAATGGCATACACAACTACCAATTTGATAGTACTAACAAATTCAGGTAAGTATTGTATGCATTTTTCTTTTGTAGCAGTAAATAAATAAGAGTCAATAGTTGCAGTTGTTTATATGCTGAAAATGGTATACATAATGGGCAGGATGGAGGCCTATATGCTGGGCTTGAGGGAGACAATCAGTGACTTGCAATAGTTTCCGGTTGTCACTATCATTCAGGACAACGATTATCTAATGGTAAGATGAACTACTGTTGTCAGTGCTGCCAGTGATTGCCTCTCTCAAAGCCAAAAGAATGAAACGGCACTGAATATGCTTTGTAGTGTGCGGTGCTTGAGTAAACTAAAACTGAATTACATGTGAATCAAATCAGGACTATCTATGCAAACAAAAATCACTGACGATCGACAAAAGATAGGTTAACTGTTTAATTGCTTTAGATAGTATTATTGTGAGGACCAAGTTCTGTGTTCAAGTACACACAATGAGCATTCTGAAGATTGATTTCTCACCAATTGTTCTTCCTTTTTTTGCGAGTAATAATTGTTCTTCCTTCACTGGTATGCCCATATATCAATCCACCTAAAACATGAACCATTTTAAGAATTTCAGTGATTCGGTTAGAACCAAAAGCCAATTGGGATGGGTGCTGCAAATGGTTCACAATTCCGGCCGGAATTTCACGGAAAACCCAAAATTTCGGTTTTTTCTCGCTGGGTACCGGAACGGAAAAAATCCTCCGAAATTTTGTTTTTTATATAAATTTAATTATTTGTTTAAAAAAGAAAATGCTACAGTACCTAAAATTCACCCGAAATTCCCGGAATTCCTGGAATTTCGATTTTTTCGCTGGGTCCCGAAATTTTTTTCTACCGGAATTGAAAACCTGAAATTTCAGTGACATGGACCTGAGAAATACTAATTTAGTAAAATATTACATGGAGTAACCTGTAATTACATGTGTAGTAGACTTGAGTGTTGTGACTTGTGAGCAGGTCTCAGATTGAGTGCTGTGACTTGTGAGTAGGTCACAGGGTGAGTGCACCAAAGATATGGATGTATCATGTATGCATATAATATTATCATAAACAGTAGAGGCGACTGAGACTAAAATTGCAAAGCACTTTAACGCTATAAGCCGCCACGGAACAATTTGGCACTCAACCAATAGATTTTTCTAAACTCTCCAATTCCCTTTCCAGTTCAGCAACTACATACGTGCTTACAAAGCTCTGCAAACCAAGCATTGTATTGAAGCAAATAGGATGATTAATTAGAACTGAGAAAAATATAAGATACTTCACATAATAAATTGAGTAGGCTACGAGGTTTGTGTGTCGCGGGTGTTATCGCAGGCGTCCAATTTGGACGATGCAGGGGGCGCTGCGACTTGCGGCGGGCGGGGGTGCTGTGACGCGGGATTGTACGGAGAGAAGGATTGACGGTGAAAATGGCTCGCATCAGGGTTCCGCGTCCACCTGCGAATCTGGGATTGGGATTCTAGGCACCGTCAAAAACCGGTTGGACGATGTATGTGTTGAATACAAATTTTTTTATATGATCTCATATGAAAAACACTTTATACCAAAGTCATACACCTCGACGAAATATAAAACTTCGTAGTTGACAACTTTTATATTTGAGATTGTTTAACACTATAAAATATTATTATAAGTTATCTAATTTGAAATTTGAAATTTGAAAGTTTTTAAATGACCTCGCATGTGAATAAGTTTTATATGAAAAGTTGTACAAATCCACGAAATATAAAACTTTATAGTTGATAACTTTTTAATTTAAGATTGTTTAATAGTTTAAAATAACATTATAATGTGTCTAATTCAAAAATTTAAATTTTTAAAATTTTCAAATATCCTCGGATGTAAATATGTTCTATATCAAAGTTGTTGCTATTGAAGAGATATAAAAGTTTGTAGTTTACAACTTTTTCGTTTGAAATTGTTTAACCATCCAAAATTTCAATACAAACGTAAAGAGTAAACACACGTTGCCACGTCATCAATCCACAACTTCAAAATGGAGGTCTCCCATTGGTCCAAATGGGAGCACATGGATCTATCCCTCACTTCATACAAATAAAATACACCTTCTTTCTTATCCCCTCCCTCTCTCTCATCTCTCTTTTCTCTCTCTCATGCTCAGAACGGCGGGGCGACCGGGAGGCAGGCGACCGGTGAGGCGGCCAGGCGGCCGACAGCCGGGGCGGCCGAGCGGCCGGTGAGGCGACCGGTGGCCGGGGCTAGGGGCCAGCACCCGGCGCCCAGGCGGCTAGAGCCCAGCGGCCAAGTGCCTGCGCCCGGCGGCCGGTGCCCAGGGGCTATGCTTGATGGACTACTTTTAGATGGAGCAAATGAAAACACTGTTTAAAGCTGTCTCATAGAGCTTGGTAACCAAGAAGCTTTATGTTTTTCACCATGCTTTGGGCATTGAAATTGATCTATGGTATATAGGAGCATATCATTTGCTGCTTATATCTTTCACCAATGCAGATTGAATTATCTTGATTTTTAGATTTTCCAGGCATCGACTTACTCAGTGCTTAGTGATGGATAATTAGCCTTGCTCCTCTTCCTTTTGGTCAATGGAGCAGCTGCAAGGTGCTCAGTAGCAGAGAGTAGATAGCAGCAGCAGCAGCAAGTAGATGGCTGCAGTAGCAAGTGGCAGCATGGCTGCAGTAGAAGTAGACATAGGAGTAGATGGAAGTAGTGGAAGGCCATACCATGTATAGTAGTAGCAGGTAGTGGTTGGTTGACCATAGCTTGTACCTTGTCTATATAATCAAGAGCAGCTGCAGCTCCTAAGTTCAAGCAGCACCCATTCTACTGTGTGCTCTTCTTGCTCTTCTTCTCACCTCCTTCTACACCCAGCCACCAAGTGATCTGTGGGTGTGTGTGTGTGTGGGCTGTGCTGTGTTGCTGGTCAGTGCAGGGGCTGGGCTAACTGTGGCATCAGAGCCGTGTTGGAGTCCCAGGGACCATGGCCACTCCTGCAGCCGGCGGCAACACCGGCAGACAGCCTGTCTCGGCGAGAGGCCGCCAGGAGCGCGGCCGGGGGCGCGCACTCCATCGGCGGTCATCGGGACAGGTCCATCTCGCCGCGTCGCGGGGCGACGTACGTGGTGCAGAAGGCCGTCCGCGATGTCGGCGGCGCCAAGTATCCCACACTCACACGCACCAACTACGCTGAGTGGTAGGTGATCATGAAGTGTATGCTCAAGGCACGACGCCTCTGGGCGGCCGTGACCGTAGGAGCAAAAGATGAGGAGGACGACCAGTTGGCCATGGAGCCCATCTTGAAGTCGGTGCCACCGGAGTATGTTGTCCCTCTGGGTGGGAAGGACACCGCCAAGGAGGCCTGGGAGGCGCCCCAGACGATGCGGCTCGGCGGCGACCGCGCGCGCAAGGTGAAGGCGCAGCAACTCCGGCCGGAGTACGAGGCCATAGCATTCCGCGACGGCGAGGCCGTCGAAGACTTCGGACTGCGCCTCGTCGCGCTGGTGAGAGAGCTCGGGGAGCTAGGTGTCACCATCGACGAAGAAGACGTGATGGCGAAGTACCTACGGGTCATGCCTCCACGATTCATGCAGCTCACATTCTCGATTAAGTCACTGCTCGATTTGAGCACACTCACGATCGAGGACGTGAGCGGGCGGCTCGAGGACCGCGCTGTGGAGCCGGCCCAGACCTCCGCCAGCGGCCAGCTGCTGCTCACGGAGGAGTGTTGGCGGTCGTTACAACCCAATTTCGACCACCAATACTCGGGAATAAATGAGGCTTTATGCAACATTCCATGCACTTAGGTCTTATTTCTAATAAAGTTCCACGAGTTTTGGTGAGTGTCACTTGTGCAGGTACAACTACGACAAATACGCGCTATTGGGGCCAAAAATGACCGAATCGGCCGAACGACTCCATTCGGCCGGTTACCCCCCTTAGCCGTACAAGCCACCGGGAGCCGTCCACGTCACCGATGACCAAGCAAACACGATGCACGACACGTGGACGACCGCCAACACGTCCCGGAGCACCGACACATCAACCTGGGCCGAATCAAGACAAGTCCAAGCAGTAGAGGCCGGCCCAGGAGGGACCCAGAGCCGAAGGCGGTGCAGGGGGCAGGCCTGGGCTCCCAGCCCAGTTCGGCCGAACGGGGGGGTTCGCCCAAACCGCCCCCAGTTGCCCAACCGCCTCCAGAGGATGCATCTTGGCCGTTGGTGGCTGAGGCGGTGGATCCTCCGTTCGGCCGAACAGGAGGGTTCGGCCGAACCGCCTCCCTCGGCCGAAACGGCCGCCAACCGCCTCAGCTGCCTCCCTTGGCCGTTACCCTACCTGAACCGACCCTGGAACACTATATATAGGACCTTACACTTCACTTGAAAACACACCAAGCCAAGGAGCTCATTTCCACTTTCATTCTAGTAGAGTTAGGATAGTTTAGTTGGGAGTTAGAGTTGAGTCAAGCTTTGCCTCGG
>OAMR01000024.1:666333-692885 GCA_900205405.1 Echinochloa crus-galli | reverse complement strand
GGCCCGCCACCGCGCCGTCCGGCCAGGCCCGCACCCGTGCCCGCCCTGGAGCCGTCCGCCGGAGCCACGCCGCCCGCCGCCATGTGCCTCGGGCCGCGTTGGATCCGCGCCGTGGCCGGCCTGGCAGGAGCCGCGCCGGTCGCCTCGCCGCCGGCCGTCGGCCGCCCCCGACCTCTTGGGAGGGAGAGCGAGGGAGCTGAGGAGGGGGGGAGCTGAGCGAGGGAGCTAAGGAGAGAGGCTGAGAGAGATGAGAGAGAGAGGGGATCTTATCCGTTCGGGAGGGAGAGGGTGGGAGAGAGATGAGAGAGAGAGATAGGGTGGGTGCTGATCCGAGCTGCAGCGGTTTGGACCAAAAGGAAACCAGTATCGTAATAGGTTGGATCGGTGACATGGCACCTTTGCCCAGTGTCTAGAAAAAGCACTCGGCAAAGAATCTTTACCGAGTGTTTTTCCTAGACACTCGGCAAACAATTTTTTTAGCACGTTCAAAAAATTTTTAAAATTATCAAACAAATTTTAAAAATAATGAAATTTTGGCATGACACAAATTATATAATCTATGACCTATATAAAGTAAATTGTACTCAAATTCAAATTCGGTCATCACTTTCATTCTAAATCTTAACGAGTACTTCTCAACTCTCTGAAACTTTTCCGGAGATTCTTCGATTTACAAGCGACGTGTATGACAACTTATCCGAAACATTCTCATTTTTTTACCACAGACTCTATGTATGATATAATGAGGTCATGACAAATCTCATGATTTTTTAGACTTTATTTGTTTTTTTAGAATTTAAAAATCATCCGAACACACATTAGTGGTCATAATTCTTAAACAAGATATGTCGAATTTCTTTTTATTTCATGGATAAGATCTTAAATTGGGTTACATAACACGAATATAATTTTTTAACTTATTTTATATTATTATTTGAATCACTTATAGTTCAAATTTGATTTGATTCAAAAAATGCTTGAAATGTAATTAATTAGTTAAATATAGCAAACAAACACAAAAACATACCAAAATTTGACATTGAGTATTACATGTTGTATGTAGAGAGTAGAAAAAGTTTTAGGGCTAGAAGAGGGAAAAAATATTTTTTTGCCGTGTCTTTGCCGAGTGCAAAAAGAAATACACTCGGCAAACAAGCTCTTTGCCGAGTGTCAAACAAATACACTCGGCAAAGAGCTCCTTTGCCGAGTGTATTTTATTTGACACTGGGCAAAGAACATGCATATAATTTTTCTACTTATTTTAATTTTATTATTTGAATTACTTACGGTTCAAAAATGAAAAAACTTAGCTCTTTGCCGAGTGTCAGAAAAAAACACTCGGCAAAGGAGCTCTTTGCCGAGTGTATTTTATTTGACACTCGGCAAACAACATACATATAATTTTTTTACTTCTTATATTTTGTTATTTGAATCACTTGCGGTTCAAAGATGAAAAAAACTTAGCTCTTTGCCGAGTCTATTTGTTTGACACTCGGCAAACAACATGCATACATTTTTTTTACTTATATTTTATTATTTGAATCACTTACGGTTGAAAAACGAAAAAAACTTAATTCTTTGCCGAGTGTCAAAATAATACACTCGGCAAAGAGCTCCTTTGCCGAGTGTATTATTTTGACACTCTGGCAAACAATCTCTTCAGCAAAGGAGCTCTTTGCCGAGTGTATTTTTTGCCAAGTGTCCGAAAATATACACTCGGCAAAGAGCTAGACACTCGGCATATACGTGATTTCCCGTAGTGATTATGGAATAGATTATATTGAACTGAATGCATGGTTATTGTAAATTCTGGTGTCACTGGGCACAGGTTCGTTCACCTAATCCTTGAAGTATTTTGAAATGCTCACAATTTGAGACATTATAATGGGTGTTGCTTGGGTGGTGATCCATCGCCGGGTATATGTTGGATGGGCTCAGTGTTTAGCGGGACTAATCTATGGGACCGGTGACGATTCCAATTCCACATGAAGGCAGGTCTACGGATGACCGTTGAGGGGCGACGCGAAGGCGATCGGCGCCAACGGCGCCTCACCCTCGCTCCCCGGTCATCGGCGGTCACCACAAGCGGAGGAGAGGATGGGGAGTCTGACAACAGAAGGAACGACGACGATGGCGTCCCCGACGACAGCGGGAACGACGACGGTGACGACATCGAAGGAGGCGATACTGACAGTAAAATCATGTCGGAATCCACATTCTACGTTGAGTGCGTGGAAGCAACTGCCCACGACGGCCTAGACGGCTCCGAAGCCTACGATTTTGCAGACGGTAACAATTCTTCTTCTCAATTGTTGGCTGATGTCGTATTTGCAAGTGCAAATGCCGTGTCTGCAAGTGCAGATATCGTGTCGTATGAACTGAACAGCGGCATAGCAACCAAAAATTCTAAGTCTGACGCTGATTTGTGCGAGGATTTCTGGAATGAAATTGGGTTTCCAAAAGGGAGCAGGTGGTGGGAACATCAGGATCAAGTTCCTGCAATCCAGTCACCAGTCCCTCGTGAGATCGAACAACAGAAGCCAGGGACATTTGAGGAAGCGCAGCGAACCCCACCACGGCCGCTAGGACGTGCAATTCCACGACGAGGAGTTGTCATTCGTCCTTGGAAAGGCCCGCTGCCGCGGCCACGAACATCGACGGCGGTGACGCTGGCGGCATACATGCCGCCGGAGCGCACCGGCCATGTTGATGTGATCCAGTCCGATGGCATGCAATACAATCACCTAATCTAACGCGAAAAATACCGGGGTCCACTATTCAGCTAACGACGGGGCCTAGGGCAGCAGACCCAGCAACACCTTCGCGTTTCGCATCCACGATTGAGAACCACGCCGCCCCTCATCCCACCTACGCCGCCATGGCAGCACGGCAGCCGGCGCCACCGCCGGCGCGCGGAGCGCCACCACCACGTCGCATGCCGCCGCCACCGCGCGGTGCACCACATCCACGGAACCGCCAGCACTGGCAACCTCCACAGAATTGTCCCTTCCCTCCACCGGCTGGCCATGAAGCAGGTCAGGCTCGGGGTGGACAGATTTATGGTCGGGGGCATGGTCCGAGTCGTGGAGCACATCAGGATGGGTATCATCATGGTGGTGTTGGTGATGCGGCACAACAGCGACAGCAACAGGCAAGACCAACTCAGAGAGGTTGCGTGGAAGCACCAGGTTTGGGCACCAATGCCCAAGGTCCAGAGCCAGCTCTTCCTGTGCAACAAGATGGTACGGCTGATATAGCAATAGCAAAACCAAAGAAGCGACCATATTGCTGGAGATGTAAATGCAGTGGTCATTCAGTGGACGGGTGCAAAGCGGACCTTGATTGCATCATTTGCAACAAGAAGAACTCACACATCTCCGCTAAGTGCCCAATCCTCAAAATGCCGAAACCAAATGCAACCTTCTTTGGCTTTGGTAAAAATGATATGGGATTTCTTCGAATGCCAGAATTTGATTTCAAGTTGGAGACACCAGACCCCCAACCCACAGCTCTGATCAAGGTAACCGGTGGTAAATTAACTGCAGAGGTTGTCCAAACTGAGCTTGCAAGACTCACTCGTGCAAACTGGAAGTGGGAGGCTCTACCACATGGTGATGAAGACTCATTCCTAGTAGCATATCCTTCGGAGGAAGAATTGAAACGGATGACATACATTGATTTTCGATTGAAAAATCATGGAGTCACACTAGCTATCTCTGAGTGGCAGGCCACGGGAGACATTGTATCGACTGGATGAAGCATGGGTACACATCACTGGAGTCCCTCATGCATGGAGGCACTATCTTTGTTTGTGGGCTTTAGGTACAGCAATCGGGGCCACTTTGGAGGTAGACATGCTTACATACAGAAGGAAAGGTGTCATCAGAGTTCGTGTGGGGATGCTGAACAAAGGCCTATTGCCCTTCTCCACTGATCTTGTGTTTGGAATAGAAGGATATGAGGTGACCTTTACGTTGGAGGCGAATAACTTCAATCCTGCAATCCAACTGCCAGACAACAATGATCAGATGGATCAGGATGATCCAAGAGCTGATGTGAATGGGTCTTTGAATGACAATTCCGATCAGGTAGCAAAGAAACAAAAGAACACAGAAGGAGCAAGTGGTTCAGGATCAGCACCTACAGCTACAGGTCCATCTCCAATGCAACTCCAAATTGCAGTGACGCCGTTTGGGAACAAACCCCCAGCGCCGCTTACAAAATTTCGTTTAGACCAAGACTCACCGCTACCCAGCATCGCTGTCACACACTCACACCAACGCGGCTGGAAATGCTTGCCAAGAAAGTTAATAGAGCTGAACCGGAGACAAATTCTGGGGTCGATCCACCGGTGCTATTAGATGATGGTCAGAAGAGAGCAAAGCACCCTAATCCTAGGCCCACCGCTGTTCAGATGTCCGTCGCTGCAGTCATTCCGACTGTCACGCGCCAACATTCGGATGAACATGAGCTTGCGCGGTCGGATGGATATTGTGCACTCAGCAGCAGAGGGTGTTGTCGTACCGACACCACCGACAAGGCATGAGCAGTCTAGTGGAGTGCACAAAGTTTCGGGGGTCTCACCAGTGCTGGCTACAACAGCTAGGTCCCTTGATTTGGATGCCAAAGGATGTACGCCTGTCACCCTACGTCAGGGGAACACAGAAGCTGCACAGATCACTCCAGCTCTTAATAGTGCTGATACATCTCACATCATAAGTCAATCAGGTATTGATCAATTGACTGGGTCCTATGTTGCACAGTACGGGGCTACGGATACAGGGATATGGATACGAAGATACGGCGATATGGTATTTTCAGAAAACAACAATACGGGGATACGGCAAACCAAAACTGTGTAATCACTAAAGAAGTAAAGAACCATCTTTCCTTAATTAAAAAAAACTGAGCTAATACACACAGGCCGCCGTCGTGCTCCCGTGGAACTTGCCCTGCCCGTGGTACAGCACGGCACACCCCACGCTGTAGCAATCCATGGTGATGTCGTCGTGATCGGTTTGCAAACGGTGGCGGCATGCAGCGAGTGAAACTAAACTGGGAGAGATTTGCTTACACGGCTGCTGCTGTGAAGACGATGAGAAGCACGAGCGAGAGCGCGAACACCCGGCGGTATCTGCAGCTGTGCAGGAACTGGGACAGTGGGGCGCGACGAGCCGACGAAGACCGGTGAGTCCACAAGAACAAAGATGAAGCGTCACTTACCAGCGGGCGGCGGACGACGTCAAGCGGAGGCCGGCGGGCCGTGGAGCCGGAGGCCGACGTCCGACGAACCGAGGAGGCGAGGACGAGGAGGAGTCGGTGAGGAGCCACGACGCGTCCGCTGTCGCCAGCGTCGATGCGAATGCGAAAAGATCGACTAGGGTACGATGATATGTATTCCAGCCGAATTTATAGCCTATCATGCGATGAAAAATTAGAATACGTAGGGACACGTGTATCCCAGCCGTATCACGCGTATCCCCGCGCGTATCCATACGTGGATACGGCGCCCTGCCGCCATATCGGTGCAACGTAGACTGGGTCTGGTTACTTTGATGGAAAGAGACGTAGTTTGCGTACTAATACTGTATCGTCTGCTAATGAAATCTCTCAAGCAGATGAGGATATGGTATTAAAAGCAATGAGGCAAGCTGCAACACGGAACTTGGATGGAACCAGGAAGGTCAAGACAATGGCTGGCAATAGTATGTCACCACAATCGCCTGTGACCCCATATTCTGCTACTCCAGGTATGCCTATCAGCCCAGACATTTCGATTGCTTCTATTCCTAGTAGTAGACTAGGTAGGTGGGCGCGCTAACGCCGCGCCTGTATATGGGTTGAGATGGCAAAGATGGAGGTTGGACAGTTGTATATGCTGCATGGTGAGAGTTCAAGCTGGGGGTTTGATGTGTTTGATCTTTGATGTGCCTACAGTAGGTAATATGGAGCTAGGTTCCTGCAAGAACAGTTGAATGGACAAAGGCCCTGTTCGCTTGACTTGTACTTATCCAGCCAACAGTATTTTTCTCTCATAGCGAATCAGCATAAGCCATCAGCCAACAGTATTTTTCTCTCACAATGAATCAGCATAAGCCATCAGCATAAGTCAAGCGAACAGGCCCAAAGAATGCTTTCTTTGTTTTATAGTTGTCAATATATGTATGTACCTTATTAGATGGAGATCATGCAGATTCAGGGGTATAGGATGCAGTGATTTCTGCTGATTCCGTAGTAGAGCTTTGTCCCTGGTTTGGTGGTGGTGCTGTTTGGGGAGAGTGTTTTTGAGGTGCTAAGTATGACCAGAGCAGGAGGCATATATGAGATAGTGTTAAAAGTGAATGTCTCAAATGGAATATTCAGTAAAAAGGTAGCGCTTAGAGTGACATACCTGGGTGCGGCACAGCTGAGAAGCTGAGAAGAAATGCCGTCACATCGTCTTCCCTTCTCAGCTTCTTCGTTAGGAGAAATGCCGCACCCCAGATAAGAGAAACGCCGTCACATCCTCTTCCCTTCTCAGGTAAGAGAAATGCCGCACCCCAGATAGGAGAAATGCTAATTCAAATATAGCCACTGACATAAACAAACTGGTCAGATTTTTATTGTAAGTATTAGCTAATTAGAAAGAAAAACTGAGATGAGAGTAGCTAAAATAGTGTCGTTGGTTAGCATTTCCGTCACCACCAAACAATTAAACAATACAAAGGAACAGTTTCAACGTGTGCCATAATGAATCTTTTGAGGAGGAAACAACAATCCCTGCATTAGTAAGTTACAGTATTGCAATTCACCCTAGATGCCATCTTAAAGGTTCTGCAAAAATGAGGAGATGTTTTATAAGCCTCTGCGTCCATAAATCATTTAGATACATGTACATGTTGTGGAAGATGTTGTCATATAGGAGAATCTTCGAAATCCAATGATAATGTTTTTTTGTTGGAGATGAGAAAAGGCATGATACTACACAAAAAGAGAACTTGAGAAAAAGAAGGTAACTTTGAAATGAGAGTTATAAAAACACCCAAGGGAACCAATGCAACTGAAGAATTACAATGTTGTACCTCCACACTTAACTAAAAAAGGAGGTTTGTGCCTCAGTCATGATATTCAATCAATCAAATCAACTAATCAAAGAAAAGACATTAATGCCATCCTTGGAGTTGTAGTCAGCACCAAATCAATCAATCCTGATAGGAAGAGGAGACCAGGTGTCTGATGAGGAACCACTTGGACATTCTAGGTCTAAAAAACTACAGAGAGATAAAACTTATCTGAATATGTTTTATGCAACAAAATATATAAGTTTGCAAAATATATAGGAGATGCTAATTGATGTTTCAGCACATGCTTATAGTTCACTGTTCATTAATGACAGCATCTCTCATTTGCGAGTCTGAGTGAGCAGCCTATGGTTTAAATAAGAAAGGTGACTGCTACGATGTGAACAGAGATTTCCTGAAAAAATTAAGGTACGCCATGGCACCTCCTCCATGAGCATGGGACCTGCTAAAAAAGATAGAAGATTCAGAATGGTGCATTCAAAAATAAAATGAGCACGCCAGTTATGAGAAAGTATTGGAGAGGATGGTAGACTATCAAGAATTGTGAATAAGGGTCACAGGTGCAACCGAATGCTCCTGGAATCTTTTTCAGATGCACGGAAAATGGATATGGGTCACAGAAAGAACAGTTTAGTATTCTGCTGAGCAAATAGCTAACCAGAGCAAATTGTACTACTGACTTTATTTTACACGAAGGGCTAGTAGTGGTTCGCGGAACTTTAAAAAGGTAAATATATTGGAGAAATAGAGTCCAATCAATGTCCCTTATTTAATTTTGTATAAATCATTTACACTAATATACAATCAGAACCATACAAACAGGAGGGCCATGAACATCATGAGTTAATGCAACTGTGCAAGAACAAAGAAGGATAATGCAGCCCAAGCACTGAACCATAGAACCTAGCAATCCCAGTATAATTAAGTGAATGCACGCTGAGCATGCATCTCATAGCAATGTAACCTTCAGTGCAAGAACTTTGATGTAGAAAATGGATCAGTGTAGCACAGTGCTGGAAAGAAGCAACTACGAACCAATGGGGAGAAATTAAGAAACACTTTTGATTACAGAATCCATGCACATGATCTCCAAGAATAGAGGCTAGGACTTCATCAAGTTAAGAATTTTTACGGGGGAAATCAGTCCCAGGCTGCGATGCATCCAGCCAAGGAGGGGATGAAAACACAGACCTGCAACAACCAGGTGATGCTGATTACTGTTGCTGCTGTTGAAGTGCGTGCAGTAGATCCATATCCATCCGCGGCCTGGTGCGTTGACGGGGAGGGGTATCCATCAGACCGCTGGCGGCGGGGAACCGCACGGGTTCACACGCGATGTTGGTCACAGCGAGCGCGCGGAATCGGGAGCCTCGCGGCTGCCGGGGCGAGTAGCACAGCGGGGTGAGCAGCGGCTGCCAAGCCCCAGCCGGAGCACCCCCTGGCGGCGCCGTTGAGCATGAGCAGGTCGCCGGAGGGGAGGATACGCACTGGGAGGGCTCCCGCCGCGATACCGCCTGGGCCTGCCGCCGTGCTGCCCACCCCACCGCCGCCCGCCGACCACGCGCCGCCGCGCTGCCCGCCGCCGCGCCGAGCCGCGCAGGTTGCTGGTAGAGGAGAAGGAGGAGCTCCGCGGGAGGCGTGTCGTCGGCCGGGGAAGAGGGAGGGGCGGCGCGGACGGAGGTGGGTGGGAGGCGGAGGGAGATGAGAGGGAGGAGCGGCACGGGAGGAGCGTGGCCGGCCGGGGAGGAGGCAGGCGCGGAGCAGGAAGAGGGCCGACGCGGGTGGAGGAGCGGCGTGGACGGGATGGGTCGGAGGCGGCGGCGGCGGATGCGCCGCGAACGGAAAGGGGGCGCCGGCCGGGAGGGGAAGCGCGGCGGCGCGGGGCGTCGATGGGGCCGGAGTGCGTGGAGTTCGGGCGGCGACGGGCGGCCCCTCCCTTTCTCTCTCTGGTGACAGCAATATGTTCTGGAGACACGGAGGACGCCCACGGCATACACGGCGGCACATAACGTGTTTTCGATTTGCGAGCAGGCAGTCGAGGGAGCCACCGCGCAAGCCACGCGCGACGGCCGGATACGGCGGACATGCTACATCGACGCCACGCGTCGTGCGCCCACGAGCGGAGGCCGCGGATGGCCCGGAAATCTTTCAGCGGTAGGGAGGTAGATATGTATCTCGAATTTGAAAAACATAGGGCTCTCAATGGGTAGCAGCAGCAAGGCAGTTAGCGTGTCAATTAATGCACTAAAAAGAGTCGAGATTGATCGAATGACAGTAGCCCCAAAATTTAAAAAACATTTAAATCTTTCTGACACGAGTGATGTGGAGGACACCGAAAACGATAGTGCCCTACTCTCTCAGCTGGTGAAAGATGTTTCTGATATTGGCTTTGATGACATGGAGCTGGGCACAAGAATTTGGGACCTGATGGTAACCGGTCGTAAGTCAAAGTCAAATTCCAAGAAAAATAAAGACCGTAGAAAGGGTAGCAAAATAAATAAGAGTTTCCCTATGAAAGGCTTCTATTAGAATACCAGAGGTCTATCAAACTTGGTTAAATATAGGCACATCTCTGACACGATTAAAGATCACAATTTAGACTTTGTTGCTGTCATGGAAACAGGAAAATAAGACATGTCAAAGTCAAATCTTGCTCGTCTCTCCGGAGGAGCAGATTTTGTTTGGCATTGTCTTCCTCCACGAGGACATTCCGGAGGCATTCTTTTAGGTGTTAATGCAATGGTACTAGATGTATCATTAATTATGGAAGGGGACTTTTATATCAAATTCCATCTCAGCAATAAAGTGGATAACTTTAAATGGATTCTTATGACAGTCTATGGGCCGGCTCAAGATAACTTCAAACCAGGGTTCTTGTCTGAGCTAGTTCGTGCATGTCAGCAAAACCCTTTACCCACTCTCATAGGCGGGGATTTCAATATTATGCGACATAGCAAGGAGAAAAACAAAGATAATTTTAATGATCGGTGGCCTTTCCTGTTCAATGCTGTCATTGATAGCTTTGATCTTCGGGAAATTAATTTAACTGGTCGACAATTCAATTGGGCTAATTCTCTACCCAACCCTACTTATGAAAAGTTGGATAGGGTCTTAATGAGTACTGAATGGGAGTTTAAGTTTCCACTTGTAACAGTGCATACTCTTGATAGAGGTGTATCGGATCACACACCCCTACTACTTGATACTGGATCACCGTCTTACATGGGGGTTGGGCGCCAGTTTGGTTCACCCATGACGATTTCCATGATCGAGTAGTAGAAATTTGGAATAAGCCGGTTAGAGGTCAAGATTCTATCCAGCGATGGAACAGGAAGATGAGCGCACTGCGTAGACATCTCTGTGGCTGGGCATCGCACAACAATGGAGTCTATAAGCAACAGAAAACCTCCCAAATGTCTATAATTGAAGATTTGGATATTGCCACTGAGGTACGAGTTTTGTCTGAAACTGAGCGGGATCAACTAGCTTTGGCCCGCGATCAGTTGACAAAACTATTCCGTGAAGAGGAAATTAAATATTATCAGCGTGCCAAGGCAATGGACATCATGTTCGGGGACAATAATACTAGATATTTCCAAATGATTTGCAATGGGAAACATAGGAAAAAAGAATTTTTTTCCCTTGATCATGAGAACGAAAAAAATCGAGGGACAAGCAAATCTCAAAACCTACATAACACACTTTTACAAAGACCTTTTCGGACCCCCAGATGAAAATTCCTTCACTCTAGATGAGTCACTAAGGGATGATATTCCTCAGGTCATAGCCTTGGAAAATGAATTCTTAACGGCCCCATTTACAGAAACAGAGATTCGCAATGCAATATTTGAGATGGAACACAATAAAGCACCTGGTCCTGATGGATTCCCGGCTGAGTTCTATCAAAAGTTTTGGGAAGTCATCAAAGGGGACCTAATGCAAATGTTCCAAGATCTTCATGCTGGAGTATTAACACTCTTTAGCTTGAACTTTGGTGTCATAACTCTGCTTCCTAAAGTCCAAGATGCAAACTGCATACAACAATATAGACCAATTTGTTTGCTAAATGTTAGCTTCAAAATATTTACCAAAGTGGCCACCATTCGAATTAACTCAATTGTTGATCATATAGTTAGCCTAACTCAGACAGCATTCATGCAAGGACGAAACATCCTAGAAGGTGTGGTCATCTTACATGAGACAGTTCATGAGTTGCATAGAAAGAAACAAAGTAGAGTTGTACTCAAGATTGATTTTGAAAAAGCCTATGATAAAGTTAGGTGGCCTTTCTTGATGCAGACACTAAGAATGAAAGGATTTTCACCTAAATGGATAACCTGGGTTGAGTCCTTCGTTTCAGGTGGAAGCCGTTGAGTTAATGTAAATGGTGATGTCGGGTCTTACTTTCAAACGAAAAAAAGGCCTTCGACAAGGAGATCCACTATCTCCATTACTATTTAGTATCGTTGCTGATATGTTAGCAATTCTAATAAAAAGAGCTAAGGATGATGGTCAGATAAATGGAGTAGTGCCACATCTAGTCGATGGTGGTTTATCTATTCTACAATATGCTGACGACACAATACTTTTCATGGAACATGACCTGGAAAAAGCTCGCAACATGAAGTTACTTCTTTGTGCATTCGAGCAACTATCGGGTCTTAAAATCAATTTTCATAAGAGTGAAATATTCTGTTTTGGCGAGGCACAGGAATCAACCGCTCAATACATAGAACTCTTCGGTTGTAATCAGGATACATATCCTCTCAAGTATTTAGGGATTCCTATTCATTTTAGGAAACTATCAAATGCTGACTGGAAACGAGTTGAAGAGTGGTTCTAAAAACGATTAGGTAGCTGGAAAAGTAAACATCTCTCAACAGGTGGGCGACTGACATTGATTAACTCAGTTCTTAGTAGCCTACCCATGTATATGATGTCTTTTTTCACCATCCCAAGGGGAGTAATAAAGAAATTGGATTATTTTCGGTCTAGATTTTTTTGGCAATGTGATGATCAAAAGAGAAAGTACCGTCTCGCCAAATGGAATATTTTGTGCGAACCTAAAAACCAGGGAGGCCTAGGAATTCATGATATGGATATTAAGAATACTGCTCTGCTTAGCAAGTGGTTGTTTTGGCTGCTCACGACGGATGGGACATGGCAACAGATATTGCGGAATAAATACCTTAATTCTAAACCTCTGTCACAAGTCGAGTGGAAAAATGGAGATTCACATTTTTGGGCTAGTCTAATGAAGGTGAAACGAGAGTTTCTCCATTTCGGAACCTTCATAATTAAAGACGGGTCACAAATTAGGTTCTGGGAAGACAAGTGGCTGGGCAACGCAACCTTGCGGGAGCAGTATCCTTGTCTTTATAGCATAGCTCGACACAAACATGAAACTGTGGCGGAAGTCTTCAGTTCCTCAACCATCAAAATTTCGTGGTGCAGAGATCTCATAGGCAATAAGTTAGCAGCATAGAACGACCTAAGTCCACGTATCGCTAATATAATGCTGAGTCATGAACAAGATGAATTTCGCTGGAACTTACACCCTACTGGACAGTTCTCAGTAAAATCTCACTACCTGGCCATGATACATGTCGGTGTCCCCAACTTGAACAAGCGATTATGGAAATTAAAAGCACCTCTAAAGGTTAAGATGTTTATGTGGTATTTACGAAGGGGTGTGGTGTTGACAAAAGACAACCTATCTAAGCGCAATTGGCAAGGCAACAAAAAATGTTGTTTTTGTTCCACTGATGAGTCGATTCAACATTTGTTTTTTGATTGTCATTTTGCACATGCGGTTTGGTCAATCACACATGCGGCTTCAGGTCTTCGGCAACCTCGTAGCGTGTCACATATGTTTGGGAACTGGCTATGGGGTATTAGCAAAGGAATGAAACCGCTAGCCCTGCTAGGAGCGGCTGCTACTTGTTGGTCGTTATGGCTTTGCAGGAATGGTTGTGTCTTTGAAAGAAAACTTAACCCTTCTCCTTTGCAGGTTATCTTCTCAGTTATCCATTTGCTCCGTTCATGAGTTATACTACAGAAACCAGCTTCACAGGAATTGGTTGCAGTGGCATTGCGATGCTTGGCTCAGGCGGCCAAGGACTTTTTTACCCAGGCATATGGGTGGCGGTCTAGTCTACGGATTGATAGTCATTAGCGTTTGGGCTCCTTATTTTATGTTTTGCTTGTTTTTCGGCTATGTGCATCCTAGTAACGCAGAGGCCGAGAATTTATTTCAAGAGATTTGTATCAACTTGATGTAAAATTCTTAAAATTAATAAAGTTTCCCTTATAAAAAAAAATCTATGGGACCGGTGGGCTGTAAACCTTTTGGTGAATCCACAAACTCCAGCAACTGTAACGCCCTAATTTTCTAAAGTTAATGCAATAGCATTTGTACTGTGTATTCATGTTGAATAGATGCATCCAGTTTTTCTTTGTTTGCTATGTGTGGCAGTAGGTTTGCGTTGGGCGAGTTCAGGATTAGTGAACCTTAATCCTCTATTTGGGCTAAGCCCAGCTTCTCTTGCTTCCCTGGCCGACTCTTTGTTACTCGCCTATTGGGCCGAGCCCAGCTTCTCGAAGGATCATCTATCGGCATCTCTATCCAGTGCCGCGCAGCGCCGCCGTCGCCGCAACACCTTCGCGCAACCAACGCCGTGGAGCTTCGCCCGCAAGCCGCGCTATCATCGGAGGCAGCTACGATCGCCCCGTGCTCTATAAAATGCGAAGCCGCAGGTCCATCCGCTCACTTTCGCATCTACAGCCACCACATTCCTCACCCTCACGAGAGCCGACGCCATCGCTCGTCGTTCTCCTTCGGCTCGTGCGGTAAGTCATTGCTACCGCCGTCGGTCTTCACCACAAGCTTTCCGTCCAGTCCGCAGTCCGCTCATCTCTCACCTTGGATTATCTTGGACGCACCGCAGGACCGCCCAGAAGGGCAGCCGCCACTCATCGCCGATTCGCCGTCCTGTTTCCTCAAGTACAGAAGTTCTAGCGGCACGTCTTCCTTCGGCCAGACCTCGAACCGCGCCGTCGCAGCTCGTCGAAGTGCCCTTGGTGAGATCCCCGTGCCACGGACTTTCCGTTTTGCCTTGTACCGTTGAATTTCATTCACCGTAGGCGAAGTTAGAGATGCATCAGTAGGTTTTAGGCCTTGAGCATGCATGCGTGCATGGCTTCATGTTCTGTTTACGCATGCATGGGAGCTGAAGCTAGTAGATGAAGTGAGGGCCCTTAGATCTTAATTCAACGGTCTAGATTAGATTCAACTTATACCCTTCGTATGGACCGGGTACACCGTGGACCATAGTTCTGGTTGTTTGGTTCACGTAATCTACAAACCGAGTTCACAGCATAGTAGCTGCCACATCACCATATCTCTGCATTCTAGCCCTGTCCTTTGCCCATAATCGCAGCATAGTTATTCTAAATCACGCCATTTATGTTTTCTAACCCCCTGAACACCCCTCCCCTGAACACCTTGCAATTACTGATCCAGCCCTAAACCTTATACTTTTACACATAAAACTTTGAGATCTCACTAATTTCCGATCACTGTTCACTCTACAGTACACGCATTACTGTTCAGTCCCTGTTTAAACAGTTTCGCATATAAGTCCTTGTATATTAAAATGCTTATATCTTTTTAAGCGTACATCCGATTTTAGCGATTCTCATGCTCACTCGTTCGTGTTGACGAGTAGTACGCGTTAGAATGCTTTATTTAAAATGTTGTGAATGTTTGATGTACTGTTATTTATTTTTATTGTGTGCTTTCTTTCCGATTGTTTGCGCGAGTAGGAGGTGAGCATTCCGTGAACATTCAAGAGCAGGAGTTTGACTCTGAGGAGCATCCCGCTGTTGAAGGCAAGTGTCCTCGACCATGTTGATCCTATTTTATTTTATTTAATAGCATAGTTTACTTTTCATGCATGTTGTGTCTATTTTTGAATCCCATGTTATGGTTTATTATTAGTTATTTACTTTACCTTTCTTGAAGCATGATCGAGTCGTGTCTTTGGGTAGATTTTGCTTAGCTTGCAGTCGTGGTTGGGCTGGGTGGTTAATATTAAACTTGACCAATGGAAATATGCAACCGGGTTGGTAATTTTGTAGTAACATGGTGAATAGGGAATCTGAGCGAGGGGATGGTTCAGTTGTGGGAACACATTTTGGTGGTTTGGGTTTGTGCTGGTCCTGGGACCGGTTCATGGACAAGTAACAAAGCTTTACAACACAACCATGAGGTGAGGTCTATATGGCTCTAGACCTGGCTTATTAATTAGTTGTCCCACCTGTTACATTGTTGGTAGTTTGAGTGGCACAAGAGGGAGCTTTCGGGGTCGCTGACCTTACTATAACGGGGTGAATCCTTAGTGGGTGTACTTAGGTGGGAGTCTACCACTTTTGAACGGCCTTGTAGTGTGACCTTGGCTTATCACTCACGGGTGGTGCCTTTTGGGAAACACGACTCATGGTAAAAGTGTGCAATCTTTGCAGAGTGTAAAACTAATATATTAGCTGTGCTAACGGTTAAGAGCGTTTTGGACTTCTTCGTGTATGGTGTGGTTTGGGAACTGAAAGGAATCCGGTGGTTGGTCTTGGTTGTTCTCGGTTGTCCGAATGGAATCCGAGGGAGTGTGTCACGGTGTTGGAGGAATCACATATAGTAAATATGTGCATTGTTGAGTCCTAGGGAGTTTGCTTTAGGTGCATGTTAAACCTGTGTAAGCCTTCCTTGCTCTAAGCCCCATGCCATATTTTTGCTATACTTGCAGAGTACATCTAGATGTACTCACCCTTTTCCCTTTAAACCCCTGTTGTGTCTATACTCGCTGATGCTCAGAAGATGGAGGTGGAGTGGAGTACACGGAGGACGATGCCTTCGACCCGGATGCTCCATACTAGGCCGGCGATTCCCCCGAACAACTGCCCGTGGAATAATATAAGACAAGCTTACGTTGGACGTGTCCTTGTATCTTTTATGTTAGACCCTTGGGTCCCTTTTTTGTTATAGATTTTTACCGTTCTATAATGATACAATGATGATACTTTTATGGCGTGGTCATATGTATGATAAATTGATCCTGGCATACATATGGAATACATCGGTTTGTTCCATTAAAATCGATTGTGACAGAAGTGGTATCAAAGCCGGGTCGACCGTAGGACGCAAGCCTTGTTAGTTCTAGTCGTCTTATAAGGATTTATATTTTATTAAAAACTTTATAGCATGTTTGGATCAGGGTGACTAAAATTAGCTTAGCTTGACTAATTTTAGTCTCTTGCAAGAGCTAGACTTCCAAACATGTGATGCTAAAGAAAGGCTAAAATTAGTCTTGAGTCTAAAATTTGCTAGTAGGGGGTGGGACAGCTAAAAGAGACTAAAATCCCCTCTCTCACCTAATTAATTGCTCCTCCCATTAATCCAGCAGCCCCACAAACCTCCATCAACCAGGGAGAGCGCGGGAGACGAGAGAGAAGGGGGAGGGAGACGAGAGAGAAAGGGGAGGAGATATAAGGGGAGGCAAATATGCACTTTAATGCTCTTTAGTCCCATCTTCCAAATAGGGGGTGACTAAAATTTTTTAGTCTGACTAAACTTTAGCCAGGTGACTAAAGGGATCCAGACATGCTCTTAGTTACTGTTTTTTTCTCCACCCCTCTTTCTTCTCTTGTTCTCTCTTTGTTACTCTTTTACTCTACACCCATTTTTCTTCTTTTTCACATAAGGATGGTTACTTAGTTCTCCTTTTCAAAATTTTTGTAGGTGGTTTGCCAGCGCCAGACAACTCGTAAGTCTACCGGTAGTGTTAGGCGCTTCCGTACTCCGGCACGCTTCGCCGGTGTTGCACCACTCTCTCCTGCACGCCAGGCACCGTGACGCTTCGACTCTGAGGGACGACAGGCATGCATCATCCCTGACCAGCTGTGGTGGACTATTAAGTGGTTGGGCTTCACCAGACGTCCTTTGTACGAGGGCTTCCGAGTTCGACGTGAGGGACACCCGGAGGAGTGGTTCGTTCGCGTCAGGATGTACAAGATGCATGCTGAGGACAGATCACATGGGGTGGGTCATATTCACTATGCTGCCACCTGGAGGGCCTCGTTCACTGCTAGGATCCATGACGCTGCTTGCCGTGTATGCTGAGGAGTTAGAGGACTGCCCCTACTGCTGCTTCCCTCGACGTGCACCAGGCACCACTCTACTGTTACCACCCCCTATTGAGTGAGAGACAGATGGTCGACTAGTGGAGCAGAGCATCTACACCACCGCCTTGGCTCAGGACTTGGACATCACCCTGAGTGAGCTCCACCAGTCTTGCGTTGAGCTTACTTGTGCTCGGAGGAGGATCCGTCGATTGGAGCGCTGTTGTCAACGAGGAGGCGCGAGGATGCACGTTCCAATCAGTCTTCCCCTTCAGATGATGATGATAAGTCCGAGGCTTAGGATTGGTCCCTTTGGGTTAGAATAAATAGTCTCTGGAGAGAGCAAGGAAAGGGTCCAAGTCATGTGCTGGACAAACAATGGATTGTCCCTTACAATCCTGACCTGTTGCATCATTTCAACTGTCACATGAATGTTGAGGCATGTGGGAGCATCACATCTGTGAAGTACTTGTTCAAGTGACATGACTGTGCGTCTGTGGCAATGAGGGAGGGTGGAAAACCTAATGATGAGGGGAACATAGATGAAATAAAGCAATTTATAAATGGTCGATGGGTGACCCCACTGAAAGCATTGTGGAGGATCGCTTATTTTGACTTGAGCATTGCAGGCTAAGGAACTGATTCATTTTTCGGATATTCATACGTATGTATTAGGTTGCCTCCATTATCCTGCATGCTAAGTGTCACTTAATCATTCTCAATCAGATCGGCCACAAACACACTATCTGTCTTTATACGGCTCCATTTAACATAGAATGGATACTTTAAGCCTAAGAATAGTCGTTGACCCTCCCCACTTGTTAAGCAGGGCATTCTTCGGTTGGCTCAAATGCACCAACCGGAGTGGCAATTTTATTCTTCTTTTTCAACTCTAACTTTATTTATTCAACGAACTAAGAATTGGAAACAAAATGATTGGAAGGAAAAGAAATTCAGAGCACCCTAAACATTATTCAGAGCACCCTAAACATTATTCAGAGCACTCTATCTAAACGAAATGGCCGCAGAACACTACTCTGTAGGTGGGTCGTAAATGTCTAAGTGTCATATGGCCTTGGCGAGGCGCTTAAGCTTAGCGCACAAGCCTTTGCGGAGGATTTCCATCTTGTCCTCCGTCTCCATCCACGCAAGCTCAACTTCGGCCACCTTCTCAAACAAGTTGTTTATTTTTTGGCGCGATTGCGCCAGTTCCTCCTTCAGGCTCTCAAGAGTAGGTGGCTTTTCTTCCTCCTCATCATTCTCCTCGTCCGAGAACTCCATCTATCCTGGCAGCCCGTTGATGGGTGGCGACAGCAGGTGGCGCCTAGCCCTCGGGATCCGGTGCTCCTGGGACGACTGGCCGGAGTCCTCCAGCCCCAACTCGCCCCGGTTCAGTGCCAGGACTAGCACCTTCCTGTACCTAGTGGCGGTACGTTCGCCCCCGATAGAGAACTGAGGCGGGCTGTTGGGCGTGTAGTCCGGTGCCTTCATGCCCTCCTTAGGTGCCGACAGTGTGAGGTCAAGGTTCAACCTCTGGGCTGATGTTGACCTTGGACGCAGCTGCCCTGTAGTGGGGCGCGTCGGAGATGGCGAGCGTGGGGGCTTCTTGATCCCCTTTAGCGGAGCAAGGGGATTGTACATCGCTGAGAGAGAACGACATGGGGAGTCAGGACGCCCCATGGGGCTGCGGGCAGGTGCCCTTCCACGTCGCCCATAATCTGATACCTCGACGTCGGTGATGCAGAACGCTTGCTCACGTTGAGAGGATCCTTCAACCCGGCTGGTGAGACTTGAACTCGTATCTTTGGTGGAGGAGGCCATGGTGGCTATGGCTAGAGGCCAGGGGTTTCTGTAGATGGAATGACGGGAGTCGACAGAAGTCCCCTGGCTTTTATCGGAGGATTCTCGGATCGAAAAACAAGTTTCCCGACGTTTCCCTCACGAGTTTCGGGATATGATCAACTACAGATGAGTCTGGGGACGCATATCCACACGTGGAGCCAAAGTGGCTGATTCGGCCGAACCTTAGGGTTCCGGCGAATTGGGCCATTCGCTCGAATCACCCAGGTTCGGCCGAACTGGCCCCTGGGTCCTCAGATGCATGGGCTTTGGTTGTGGGTGCGAAGGTCAAGGTGGTTTTGGCCCTGAAAGATTTGGAGTTGAAGATTTTGGGCCTGAATTTCCTAGATGGGTTTTTAGAGTTCCACGAACTCGATGATGTCGAAGTCATCGAGTGGTGGAGGTTCTGGTTTTAGAAAGATTTTCAACCACTGTCCATTGACCTTGAAGGTGTTTCCGTCCTCACTTTGCCAGGCCCCGTGAGATGCGGCGTTAATTACTGTGAACGGTCCATTCCACTTGCTTCTTAGCTTCCCATGACCGAAAAGCATGACCCGAGAGTTAAAGACGAGCACCTTATCTCCTGGCTTGAACATTTTGACTTTAGTCCTTTTGTCATGCCATCTCTTGGTCCGTTCCTTATATAGCCGGGAGCTGTGGTATGCTCGCTCTCTCATCTCATCTAGGTCTATCAGCTGAATCCGCCGTCTCAGACTGGCCGATGGAGTTTAGAGATCACTTGGCCATTAGAAAGTGGGGTATGAACCTTCCACCAGCCGGTCTCAAGCAGAAGATCCAGCTGGCCGAATTAGATGAAATGAGGGAGCGAGCATACCATAGCTCCCGGCTATACAAAGAACGGACCAAGAGATGGCATGACAAAAGGATTAAGGTCAAAACATTCAAGCCAGGAGATAAGGTTCTCGTCTTTATTTCCCGTCTCAAACTTTTTGGTCACGGGAAGTTAAGAAGCAAATGGGACGGCCCGTTCACAGTGATTATCGCTGCACCTCATGGGTGATGCATCCGGCCCAGGCATGGGGTCGGCCGAGGCCCAACAAATTAAGGTTGCCCGGACCCCAACAGTTCTTAGGCACACCCATTCGGAGAAAGGCCCAATCGCCCCAAAAGACTAGTCTGATAGGGGAAGGGTGGCTCTCCCTTTTAAGGTGGCTTCCTCCTCCTTCGCTAAGCAAGGTGGGATAATTCGGACGCGCACCACTGTCGTGCGCCTTGCCAAACCGCGTGCACACGGCTGCCGCCTACACTGTCGTGCGCCTGGCCAAACCGCGTGCACACAGCTGCCGCCTACACTGTCGTGCGCCTGGCCAAACCATGCTCCCATGGATCACGACACACCGCCTACACTGTCGTGCGCCTGGCCAAACCGTTTCACGGCTGCCGCCTACACTGTCGTGCGCCTGGCCAAATCGTGACCTAGGATGTCCTCATCATTCTCACCCCCTTAAACAAAGGCCCAGCTCTGATACCAAATGATGCATCCGGTCCAGGCATGGGGTCGGCCGAGGCCCAACAAATTAAGGTTGCTCGGACCCCAACAGTTCTTAGGCACACCCATTCGGAGAAAGGCCCAATCACCCCAAAAGACTAGTCTGATAGGGGAAGGGTAGCTCTCCCTTTTAAGGTGGCTTCCTCCTCCGTGCGCCTGGCCAAACCGTTTCACGGCTGCCGCCTACACTATCGTGCGCCTGGCCAAACCACGTGCGCACGGCTGCCGCCTACACTGTCGTGCGCCTGGCCAAACCATGCTCCCGTGGATCACGACACGCCGCCTACACTGTCGTGTGCTTGGCCAAACCGTTTCACGGCTGCCGCCTACACTGTCGTGCGCCTGGCCAAATCGTGCCCTAGGATGTCCTCATCAATGGGCCGTCACACTGCAAGACGAGGATGGAAATACCTTCAAGGTTAACGGGCATCGGTTGAAGATCTTCCTAGAACCAGAGCCTCCACCACTCGATGACCTAGATGTTGTCGAGTTTGTAGAACTCTAAAACCCGTTCGTGGAATAACGGCCCAAATCCTTCATCTCCAAACTTTCCGGGCCCAAACCCCCCAAACCTTGAAAATCCCTGACCGAAGCACCGAAACCTTGCACGGGCCATGCACCTGGGTGCCCAGGGGCCTGTTCGGCCGAACCTGGCCGGTTCGCAGGTTCGTGCGAACAGCCCAGTTCGGCTGAACACCAGGATTCAGCCGAACTGGCCTCCTTGGCCCCACTTGCAGGTAAGCACACCCAGATCCAATAGAAGAAGATTTTATCCTGAAACGAGCGAAGAGAACGTCGGGAGATTCGTTTTTTGATCTAGGGAAAACACCGATAAAAGGTCAGGAAGTTCCTGCCGACTCCCCATCTCATCTACTACCTTCCTTGCCCATACATACAGCCACCATGACCTCTTCCTCCTCCAAAGATGCATCTTCGACAAAAGGGTCTAGTCTCGCCAGCCGGAACGGCAACTCCTCTTGGCGCGAGCAGGCTTTTCGTGTCTCCGACGTCGACCTGACGGACGAGGGGAGGCGTGGGAGGACGCATACCCGCAGCACGACGCAGCGTCCCGACTCCTTACGCCGTTCTGCTATGGAAGAGGTCCTTGCTCCGCTAAAGGGGATCAAGAAGCCTCCTCGCTCGCCATCACCAAGGCCCAACACGGGGCAGCTGCGCCTGAGGTCGGCATCCTCCTTGAGGGTGCCGAACCTCGCGCTGATGGCGCCCAAGGAGGAGGACACTGAGGTCCCAGACTACACGCCCGACAGCCCACCTCGTTTCACCATCAAGGGCGAGCGTACCGCCATGGGGTACGGCATGGTCCTCGTCCCGTCGCTGAATTGAGACGAGCTGGGGCTGGCAGAGTCGTCCCAGTCCACTCCTCCGCGCCAGAACCCCCGAGTCTTGCGCCACAGGAAGCATCCTACCATCAAGCGGCCGCCTGGGAACATGGAGTTTTCTGATCAGGAGGACGACGGCGAGGAGGAAGAGAAGCCGCCCACACTAGATAGCCTGCAGGCGGAGCTGGTTCAGGCACGGCAGAAGATCAAACACCTGAACGAGAAGGTGGCGGAGGCCGAGCTCGCGCGCCTAGAGACGGAGGACAAGATGGAACTCCTCCGCAGGGGCCTATGCGCGAAGCTCAAGAGGCTCTTGAAGGCCACAAGACATATAGACCTCTACGATCTACCTACAAATTAGTGTCCTATAGTCATCTCATTTTAGATAGAGCACCGATTAGTTTAGTTAATTTGGTTCGCTAGTTGTTTGATTCATTTATTCCCTTTAGATTATTGTTTAGGGTGCTCTGAATTATTTCCCTTCCAATATTTTGTTTCCAATCTTAGCTTGATGAATAAATAAAGTTAGAATTATTTGCAAGAAAAAGAATAAAATTGTTGCTCCGGTTGGTGCATTTGAGCCAACCGGAGAATGCCCGGTCTGACAGATAAGAAACTTGAGTACAGGAACGACACAGAAGCAACAAGAAACGGGGACGAGCACCAAGGCCAGTTCGGCCAAACCAACCTGTTCGGCCGAACCAGCCCGGCTGGCCCCCCCTCGCGCACCTACGCACTGATTTGCACTCTTCCCCTTTAACCACTTTTCCTGTGTTGTCACATTTCGAAATTTGGAACTTTGCATGCCTCACATAAATGGCTTTTCTTTCATGCCATGAATTTGCCTGTTGCTTATTTCGAACCAAGTACCTATTGCCTGTGAAAATGTCTCACGATAGGAACCCCCTGATCTAGGTTGTTGATGATTGTGATATGTCTCGATAAAACAAACCAATTGTGCATTCCATCATTCGGGAGAATTTACATTTTGAACCGGCTTCTTCGGCCGAATGGCCCAGCGCCGCCTTGAGCTGCCTTGGCCGGTCCTCAACCTCCAAACCGACCCTGGCCACTATAAATAGGAGCTCCTGGTCACCTGCAAAAGACACAACACAACAGTGAGTAGGCATTGCGAAGTTCCGCTACTTGTGTCAGTAGAAATAGGGAGAGAGTAGAGGTGAGCGTCCCGGAGAGGAGCCGAAGTGTCGGCCCCTCTTCCCGCTGTACCTCTACGGATCCGGCTCTGCTTCGAGTGACATCCGGGTCGTGTCTGGTAACTCTTGTATCTTTCTCTGATTAATTGAGCATTCAGTTCTTACTTTTATTTATTTGCTGGTTCTTCGTTCAATGCTTAGTTGATTGGTATAATTGTATACTGGTTGCTTAGCTTGGATGCTTATCTTTCTTTAACACAAAGATGTATGTTACTGGTGGTAACGCAAAGATCCGAACATGTCACCCTCCGATGTGGGTGTGTATGTATAAGTACCTGGCGCACCAACTGACTGAGGAGGGGCTGGTGGAGGTTGTGCACTCGATCCAATAGGTCCATATCCAAATATGTCCCCGTACTCCTCAAAGTAACCAGCATTCATGTGGTTAGTCATAATGTCTCGAAGCGGAGGTATCTCGGTAGCTCAAGAGGTGGAGAAATGGGAGATGGAGGATCATCTGGACTCAACATGGCACACAACTTCTTGAACTCATCTCAAGTATTCTTGCTATCAATTCTTTGCTACCTAAAGTCCACTTGGACGTCCCTCTAACCTTTGAAAATACTAGTGAACATAGATATGAATTTCTTGAATGGAGAAGACCTTTGCTCTGACTCTGAACTGCTATCAGGACCAAACTGGTCAGACCGGTTTGGGAAACCGGTCAGACCGGTTTGCCCTGGCTAAAGCTGACTGGCTTGCTGCTGCTGCTTAGGGTCTCCTCCCTGCTACTCCTCTCCATGCTACTCTTCTTGACCATGTTCAGACTACTGAGGTGGATCATCCTGTGGTGGAGAAGGCATCCGAGGCTTGTGAGGAATGGGAGGTCTAAGTGGCTTGTGTGGAGTATCCTTGTTTATCTTCAAGTTTGTGACCCTCTCTACAACAAGCATGATGAGGGGGCTGTAGGCACAAATCATTTAAGGACTCTCATAAATGGTCTTGATCTCATGCCAAATGAAATCCGCAACACTAAACGGAGGAGTCTCCTCTCCGATCCTCAAATAGTAAATCAAGTTTCTCATGCAAAGTGAAATATCTTAGGTGTTGCCATCTCTAGGGGTGTCTTCCGAAGCATCCTATAAAGAGTCCCATAGTAGATGTAGAGACCACTCACTTTCCCCCAACTTCCATTTTTGTTTTTTGGATACATAAACTTCAACTATGAATGGTCTAGCACACTACTGTCATGTATCCTCATAGTGTTATCATCCTCATGTGCAACCCTTAAAAGAGAGGAAAAATTAGAATAAGTGATGTGAAAGTTCTCTCCCTCTATCATCCAATGTCATCCAATGCATAGCCCTCTCTTGCCTGCCATTCTCCTCATAGTACCTGAAGTACACAGTGGCATAAAACTGAGCAATAACCTACTTGTTCCAATTATGCTTGAAGCCCATGAGATGTTTGACTCTCTTTTCAATACACACTCTGATTATCTCATTGAACACAGGATTGTCTTGCTTGCTCATGTACTCCCAATCTATGTACCAAGCCTCTGATGTGATTTTGGTCTTCTTCATGATGGCTGTGGCATGGAAGTCCTGCTGGAAGGAAGTCGGAAACCTATAGTCAGTAGGTGTCCTCTTGGCATCAAGTGGACTTGTCCTTCTCAACTTCCTTAGGCCATCCCCAACCCTCCGGCGAAGGAGTGATGGAACTTGAACTCATTAAGGCACTCCAACCCTTCGATTTCCTTCCAAATTTTGCTTCTCCGGCTGTAGCTAGATGGAATAAAAAGAACGGAGAAGGAACGAGGTTAGAGATGTGATGCTCGCTGCAGCTGTTTGAATTTGGAAGGAGTGCACGGATAGATCGATGGAGAGCTGGGAGCAGTAATTTCTTGCTGCCGATTGGAAAGGAAAACAGAGGAGATGTTGGCTTGCTCCACACCCGGGAAAGTGCAGATAGGGAAGAGAGAGGGGACATAAAGAGCAGAGAGCGGGACATTTATCAGAGATAATGTCTTGCTGATGTGTTAATATGGACACCGCTTTTAGATATTTTGGGTTGGGACTAGCCTTAACATCTGTCATCCCACTCTCATAATAGTCAACCACCCTCCTGCTAGCTGGACCTATGGGACGACGAATCTTAAGAATGAGATGGGCATTTGCCGCCGCCGCCGCGGATTTATCGGCGTGCGTGCCGCAACGCCCCGGCATCCGCGCCCCCTATAAAACACGACGCCCCCGGCCCCGCGCCCATCTGCTGTTGCCGCCGCCCTCGCCTTGTGCTGCGCAGCGCCGCCGCCGCGAGCTCGCCGGAGCCGAGCCGCCGCCGCCATTGCTCGCCACCCTCCGCCCCGATTCGCCGCCGTAGAACCTGCCCGGGCGAAGCCGAAGCCGCCACGAGCTTCCTCGCGTCGCGCCGGAGCTTCCCCGCCGGTCCACGCCGCCGTTAAACGCCCGGAGCGCCTCCCCCACGCGGAGCCGTCGCCGCCAGTCCCTGCCTCCGCCGAGGGCGAGCTCCCGGCCACCCCCGACCACCGGTGAGCGCCTTGACGACCTCCCCATCGACCTCCTCCCTCTATCCCACTCCTCGCCTAGGCCCTCCATCCTCCCTAGCGCCGGCGAGCAGGAGCGCCCGAGCCGCCGTCGGCCATGGCCGAGCTCCTCTGCTTGTTCAAAGGAAGGAGAAGGTCAGTTTGCAGCTAGGCCCCCGGGAAAATGTGAAATCCCTAGATCCAATCTTGTGTCATGCCCTTCTTTCGGAAAACCCCCTGCAAGTATTTCTTTCAGCACATAAACCCAACCCGAGTAGTTTTTTCAGATCTAACCCTGCCCTTATTCAATTTCGCGGTCACTGTTCCCCGTGCCTTGCGAATCTCCTCTACTACCCCTTTCTGATTACAGTTAATTACGACCAGGTCCTTGCAGCCTTGTTTATCGCATAATCCACGTTTTAGCTCTGATTCGACCCGTTCAAGTTGCGTTAGGTTCATATCGATGTAAGCAACACGTTAGAAATGTTGTTCACCCTGTTAGTTGTTTTATAAATTAATCAAGTAATTAATTTGATTAATCCCTACCTTATATGTTTTAGAAATAAAATCAAATATAGGTTTAAACTCCGACCTTTTGTAAATAAAGATTAATTTGAATAATATTAACTTAAATATGTTTTAGTATAATTTGATCAGTACAAACACGATATGATATAAATCGATTAGATGCTCTCACATATTTTGTCTTAAATAAAATATTTAATTAGTATAATTTATATATAGACAATTATAAATAAAATATGATTAAGTTTTATCTCGTTTTGTAAATTCAAATAGAATTGGATTAATTCCAATATAAGATGTTTCTCTGAAATATCTTTTATATTATTTTAATTAAATTAAAATTAATCAAGCATATAGTCTTTTATGCCCTCTCGCAAAGGTAACATATCCAGCCAACAACAAGCT
>OAMR01000024.1:649383-665958 GCA_900205405.1 Echinochloa crus-galli | reverse complement strand
ACAGTACACCAATCAAAAGAAAAGCTTTAAAAGGCGCACTAAAGGATAGGGCTTGGTTTGATGGTCACGAGAGCGCAAGAATCGTTGGAAACGGAGCTACGGTTGAAAAGATACGGCTATCGGAAGATTTACATAGCGAGAGGGCATAAAAGACTATATGCTTGATTAATTTTAATTAATTAAAATAATATAAAAGATATTTCAGAGAAACATCTTATATTGGAATTAATCCAATTCTATTTGAATTTACAAAACGAGATAAAACTTAATCATATTTTATTTATAATTGTCTATATATAAATTATCTAATTAAATATTTTATTTAAGACAAAATATGTGAGAGCATCTAATCGATTTATATCATATCGTGTTTGTACTGATCAAATTATACTAAAAATATTTAAGTTAATATTAGTCATATTAATTTTATTTGTAAGCACCGAGGTATGAGCCTAAATTGCTTTTAATTAGAAAAGGTAATTAAAGTAAACATTGATGAAATTAATATTATTCTATAAAGCCGGGGTATAACTCTAATTAAATGCTATTATGAAAACATGATTAAATAGAATTAATCAAATTAATAAGTATTATAGAAAACTGATATATATAAACCCTAATTTGCTTTTATTAAGGAAAGACATTTCAATAGATTTTTAATCAAATTAATTACAAATTAAATTATAAAGATTCATATTGTGATGAACATCAGTACTAATGCGTAGTTTAAGTTGATACGAACCCAACGCGACAAGAACGGATTAAAACGGAGTTGAAACACGGATTTTATGGTTAAAAGGGTGCAAAGCTCCATGAGCTTTTACCCGCGCCGGATTTCTCGGCGTGCGTGCCGCAACGCCCCGGCATCCGCGCCCCTTATAAAACGCGACGCCCCCGGCCCCGCGCCCATCTGCTGTTGCCGCCGCCCTCGCCTTGTGCTGCGCAGCGCCGCCGCCGCGAGCTCGCCGGAGCCGAGCTGTCGCCGCCATTGCTCGCCACCCTCCGCCCCGATTCGCCGCCGTAGCACCTCCCCGGGCGAAGCCGAAGCCGCCACGAGCTTCCTCACGTCGAGCCGCAGCTTCCCCGCCTTCCCTCGTCGTCGTTCCTCCACCGGACGAGCCTCCCCACGGGAGCACCGCCGCCGCCGGCCGAATTCCCGCCACCGTCGCCCGTTTCCCTCGAGGGTGAGTATACCTACGAACTCGTCATCGCTTCCTCTCCTCAATCCTCGCCTTGCCTGAACCCTAGGACGACCGGAGCGCCGGCGACCAGAGCCGCCCGAGCGCCATCGCCATGGCTGCCTTGAGAGCTCATCGAGCTTTTACAGAAAACCTCCTGCAGAATCCTGTAATTATTTAGATCCATTCTTGTGTCATGCGTATCTTGTAGAAAGCCCCCTGCAAAATTTCCCCTTTGCACTTAAATCCAACCCAAGCACTTTTATAGATCTAACCCCCCGACTTTGCTGATTCTGCGGGCATATCCTCCGATAGTTGTATCTTTTTAACCCTAGTCCCGTTTTCAGCGATTTTTGCGCTCATGTGACCGTAGCCTCGAGCCCTATCCATTAGTACGCTCTAAGCCTTGTCTTATGATTGGTGTATTGTTCTTAGTTGTACTTGTTTGATTGCTTGTGTAGTTGAATGCTTGTGCTGTTGCTTGCTTCGAGTAGAAGGAACGAGGTTCGAGAGCAGGAAGATTAAGAGCAAGAGCAAGAGTTGAAGATTCTAAGTAGCAGTATCTTTGTTGGATAAAGCAAGTATAGCACGGACAATCCTTGCTACCTAAACACGACCTTTACATTATTTACTGCATACGCATGTGTCTAAATTTGTTTCCCATTAAGGTTGTACCTAGCTCTGTTTATCCTGTACCTTGATCACCTGGGCTTATGCATATGGGTAGATATTTGCTAGGCGCAGCTACTGTCACCTTCGCTTAACTATTAATAATGACTTAATGCTTCACTTTAATGGTTCACTTCAATGTTAATGGTAAAACTTGCTTTTTAGCAACATGGATCAGGGAACTAGGGCGTACGCTCTGTGCTTGGCCCTAGTGTCTCTCCATAAGGACTGGTTCTGAAAGCGGCAACCCAGGAGCCTGTCGCCACCGCTAGAACTATAATGGCTCTGGTCTTGGACAAGTAACTTGTACGGCTCTAAATTAACAGTAGTTACCGAAGGGGCCGACGGCGTTATGAGAAGCATGGGTGAGAGTATGGTTTGATCCACCGAGGACGGACGATCCGTCGGCTATGTCCCCGTGAGGCACAGTCCCGTGTGGGGGTCTCAGAGATTGAGAACTCCACGCGTTGCGCTTTTATTTATGTTGTTGGCATGTCCTTTTTGATTAGAAGATGATGTTGTTATTTATTATTTAATGTTCACTTCTACTTTATTAATTGGGTTTACAACTAGGATTCATTTAATTGTAGTATCTTGGATAATTGTTAAAACGAATCAATTAAAAGTGCTATTGCAGTTCAGCCGTGTCAAGCCTTTCTTTTAAGCCTTCATATACCGTGTTATACTTGCTAAGTAAGACAATTACTTACGCTTGCCATTATTCAACAAAATCCCGGATGGGTACCAGATGGAGAGAATGAGACAGCTACTGAGTTCCTGAAGACTGCCTTACTACTAAGTTGTGGTCAACCAGTCGGCGTCCCTGTGGACTGTGGCTCCGCTAGTTGAGAGTTGATAAATAGTCTTCCGCTGTGTTGTATTTAGATAAACTCTGATGTAAAACCATTTTATTCGAGCATATGTACTCTGTAATACCATATTTGTACGCTGTATGTGTCTGTGGACTTTCTGAGCACACATATAGCAGCATTCGGGTTTCAGTGTAAATCCGGGTGTGACAATTGTCCATCCTGGGTTTACAAAGATGAAATACATAGTATAAGTACCCAAGAGAAGATTGGTTTGAACACTTGATTGGCTAGAGACAATCCAACAGGGTTTGATTCAGCTCAGAGCCAAACCGGTCAGACTGGTTTCACAAACCGGTCAGACCGCTTTTGCCTGAGCTGGGCCGAAACAAGTTGGAAACAAACTGCGATAGAGACATGATCAAGATCTGAATATTGCAGTGTAAAGCTACCCCTAGTCCATATTTGTGCCAACACACTACGAAGCGAGGACTTGGGCCGTCTCTGCCCATACCGGTTTACGTAGTGAAGACATAAATCCTTGGTCCACGAAATGTAGCCCACCAATTCATTTGATCTCTTAGGGATAGGTTCCTAGACATGCCAAAAGATGTTTTACCAAAGGGATTTGAAAGATATTCATAGAGTGAGTAGATCGGGCCATGGGAAGATTTGAATACCTTGAGAAACTTGAAATCGCAAGGGGGTTAAGATTTGAATCCAAATCCGATCGGGGAACCGGTCAAGCCGACTTGGGGCACTCCAAATCCAACAAGAGAACACCTTTTCCTTGGTTGAATCAAGAAATCGCCATGGGGGTCTCTCGTGGTGAAGAACAAAGGAGAGAAGATGGCGTGGTGAAAGGGTAAGAGATGAGAGAGAAGTTCACAGGGGGTAATAAATACATGTGGAGTTACTGTCCTAGGCCAAACCGGTCCCAAACCGGTCAGATCGGTTTCTTCCAGGCAGAGGAGACTGAGCAGATGTGAGAGATTTTGAGCTCCAACAAATTTTCACTTAATCCTGAGAAAGATCTATGATGGTCATCTTCTCCAATTTCTCAAGATGTTTCATGCATAGCTGCGCTTAGTATGTTTGACCCCATATCTTGCTGCTTAAACACCGGTACTAATTCTGAACTCAAGTTGACATGCCAAGGATATAGTTCGTGCTACACCACAGGAAGTAGTAACTATGAAACAATATCTCTGTTCTGTTTTTGAAAAAGTCTTTTTGATCAGATCACCATAAATTTCTTGGCCAATATTATAGAAAGGACATCTAAGGGGCCTATGACTGATGTGGAAGTTCAGCAATTCAAAACCGCTTTCATAATATTTCTCGTCACCAAATTTTTAGCTCCATTATCTCTGAATAACTCCATATCATCAAGGTATATGAAGCCCTTGGTTGACATTGAGAATGTACACAAATATAACTGGGCAAAGTTTGCCCTTGATGAGTTAAAAATTGCAGCGGATAGTATACAGAACAAGACCCTAACCAAGAAAGGTGCAGGATATAGATTTTAGGGAGAAGTTATCTTCCCCTTGAGTTATTGATCTATTGCTATGAAGGTATCTTGAATCTTTTTTAGCCAACAATTTGTCACCAAACTTTGGTATATGAACTTGTTTTAGGAAATTGCAATAATCCGACAATTACAATTTATGCAAGAAAAAAATTGTAATTGAAAAAACTTGATAAAAGAATTTAATAAATGGAAGTGTTCTTTATTACCGGCGTAAAGAATGTTCTTCGTGAATGTGCCGGTATATATTGCCGTCTTTCCCTTTTCATCCTCAGTCTTTCTTGTAGTTTTCCTCTCGATTTTTTTCAGCCTTGTTATTCTTCTTTGCCTTGTTTTCCGCATCCTCCCTATTAGGAAGCTATTATTCATGTATCCTTGCATATTTACCCATAAAACACATGATTCACGAATAGCAAATAAGCATACCTATGACAGTAGCACATGGAAGAAAGTAAAAAAAATGAACAAACATCAATAAGATAATTTGCTAAACAAATGGGATACTCAATGGCGAATTAACTTATACTCCAAGAAGGGTAAAGAACAATATGTGATGAGATGAAACAAAGAATATGCGTTGTTTCTTAGCTATGCATCAATGAGCATCACGTCATAGCACTTTCAGTACTGAACAACATAAGTTCAATATAGAAAAGCAAATTATTTTCGTCCTAAATATCATGAACCTGAAACCTGTACAGCTTGGCTAAAGGAACATATTAGGCTGCCCAATTAAAGTGTTTTCTGATGTTGACATTTTGTATGATAATCCCACAAAATAAATATATACATGCTAGGCAAAAATACTTTGTGCCATTGTAATTTTGGATCATATCTATTGCCTGTCTGATACAACGCCATGTCTATTGTGGGACGGCTGTTTGGGAAATTGGAAAAAAAAAACCCAAGAACAATATAAATCAGAATGAATTTTCCTTTGTAGCAGTAGATAACTTCTTATCTTTCAGACATTTCACTTCAGAAACTACATATCGCGCACGCATCATTTAAATTTCTAGCTACAGATGATCATGCTGCGGGGTACCAGTGGAGTGGAGATTCTACCTGGAGGAACGCGATCTTCAGGTAAGGATCTTGACACCAGACGACGATCGATCGCGGCCGGATGGGCTAGCGAGGCCGGGATTGATGGGGTCCTGGACCTTGACCCCAACCTAGGCTACTCGCCTCGATCTAAGGAGTGGACTAGCAACGGCATCGTCAGCAGGATCTAGCGAGGACGATGCAGCGCGTCTCGGCGGCGATGGAGAAGAACCAGGAGGTCTCGTTTGGCAAGGACGGTAGCGTACGTGCCTGGCGCCCCGGCGGTGGGGAGAGGAAAGTGGAGGCGGTGGAGAGGTGCAGCGCATCCCGGTGGCGGCGGAGAGGGCGGCGCACGGGCGGATGCTGATGGATATATATAGTACGGCGGCGGGGTTGTACGGGAAGCCGTAGGTGAGGTGAGGGTTTAGGGCGCGGCGTTGTGGGGTGTGGGGGATTGGGCGCGGGGGTTGCGGACGGCGGCATCTTGCCGCGTGTTACCATCACAGTCGTCAAATACGGGTTGGACGACGGGGGCGTCGGCAGGATGGCAGAACCTCACGTGGTGGGCGGGCGAACCACGTTCCGTCAATCCAGGCATCGATCGCGTCGAATTTTGTTCGAGCTAATCCTTCAGTGCCACAGAAATAATACACTTTTCTCTTAGTGCCACAAATTTCTTTCAATATCATAAAAGTTATAACATTTCTCCTCGGTGCACCCACGCGAATTACTCTGTGTCATGCTTATTAACTTGAGACCATTTTTACATTGAAATTATTTTCTCCGTAAAGGATTTGTTATTTTATTTTATTTTTATTTTTTTGAACGAACGTAGCCCAGATTGAGCGCTTCTATTATTAACATAGAAAGGAGCTATACAAGCAGAGCCTCAGCAGGCTACACAACAGGTGAGCAAAGCATAAAGGCAAAGGAAATGCAAGAATAAACGTGAACTGCCACTACCACAAAAAAACGTTTGTAGGGACGGTTGGAAATGCATTTCTAGGAACGGGTCATCCGCCCAAGCTCGCTTTTCGCAGATAGAAATAGCGTATTTGCGAGTGCGGGCGTTGTACCCGTGCCTAGAAATCGATTTGTAGGCGCGGGTCGCAGCATCACCCGCACCTAGAAATCGATTTCAGAAAAAAAAGCAGGCACGGGGCGCTCGTCGCCGGGGCTGCCGCCGCGCCGCCACCAAGGGGAAGCGCTTCTCGCCGCGGCCGCCCGCCCGCGTGGCCTGGCAGCGCCGCCGCCGGGGCTGCTCGCCCACGTGGCCTGCCTCACCGTTGCCAGCCAGCGAGTCGGTGCTTCTCCATCTTGGACCGTGGCCACCGCGCGCCCCGGGAGTTGCTGACCCGTTGCTGTAAATGGGCAGCGACCTATTTTCAGGGGCGGGTCTGCCTGCCTCTCGCCCCTGGAAATGGACCTCATTAGCACCAACGGGTGACCGCATGGCCCGGCTCAACCAATGTGTTATAGGCACGGGCCGAATGCTACAGTACTTCTCTCGTTTTGTAGCCACGGCTTGGTTGCACACCCGCTGCTAAAAAGAAAACGAGTCACTTCTACAAATCGTTTTTTGTGGTAGTGTGGGGCTTTAAACTCCCAAAACTAGCGCGTCCAAGTGCCCTGCACTAGCCAAACCCCACGTCCGCGCTTCATCTTCCTCTCTTTTCTGTATCAAAGCCTTGGGCGGAAGCTCTTTGCGGTGGAAGCAGCCAACGAGAAGATGGTGCGCCGTCCCTGCATAAAGGGCAGCAGGCGTTTCTCGGCCAACCCCTGGCCTCGACTCTGTCAGATGTCCATACGTTTCGGATATCAACAAGGCGAACATCTTACGTTTTGGAGGTGCCCAAGGTGTCCATTGTCCAAACGAATGTCCAGTAGATGCACGCTGTGTTGCCAAAGAATTGGGCTTGGGCACTGAATGAACTTCCATGTGCACGTGCTAAAGGGAAACGAGGAGGCTACACTAGCACATACAAAAACTCGTTTACCCGAAAACATGAACAGCAGTAGTTATAGATCACGGATCGTTACCACTAGACGCGTAGTTGCAGCGGAAGCCGTCTCGATGTAGACGAACGCGTCGAAGTGGCAGTGCAGTGCAGTTGCTCACGTCCGTCTGGTCCTGCACGTGCGGTTCGTCCTTGTGCTCCAAGCACAGCACCTCCGAGGTATCCACACGTACGAGGATTGAAACGTCGCGCACCGAACTGCTAGGTCCGCGAGCACGATGGGGAGAAAAGCAACTATTGCTTGGAAGTCATATCTTTTTCAGGAGGGGTTTGGTCCGTGCACCTATCCTTCTCCTCAGTTGTATATTGCGGACGTATGACCATAGTGTTATAAACGCGCAACGGATTCCGCCCATGCCGCTGCACCCACAGGCCGGCGCAACATGAAGCCCAGGTCCAACGGAGCAACAACCAACAAAGCTCAGTCCTAACTCAACCCAAAAGACTAGTCTGATAGGTGAGGACTGCCCTCCCCTTATATGTTGTGCTTCCCCGTCATCAATTTTCGATGTAGGACTAAACCTAACAATCTCTCCCGTCACACATCGGACCCAACTCTTCCATTAGAAGAGGCTATCAACAGGTCCAGAGTTTAAATTCTCCAGTGGAGGCACCTAGAGACTTTCACGGGCTCCCCCGTCACGATGTGACCAATGAGATTTTACAGGTTTCTTGACCTTCGACTCTGATACCACTTGTTATAAACGCGCAGCGGGATTCGGCCCGTGCCGCTGCACCCATGGGCCAGCACAACATTCAGCCCAGGTCCAACGGAGCAACAACTAATAAAGCTCAGGCCTAACTCAACCCAAAAGACTAGCCTAATAGGTGAGGACTGCCCTCGCCTTATATGTTGTGCTCCCCCATCATCAATTTCCGATGTGGGACTAAACCTAACAATCTCCTCCGTCACACATCGGACCCAACTCTTCCATCAGAAGAGGTTATTAAAGGCCCAGAGTTTAAATCCTCCAGTTGGAGCACCTGGAAGCGTTCACGGCTAACAGGCTCCCCCGTCGCTGCGCGTTTATAACAAGTGGTATCAGAGCCGAAGGTCAAGAAACCGGCAAAATCTCAGTGGTCACATTTAACGGGGGAGCCCCTTAGCCGTGAACGCCTCCAGGTGCTCCAACTGGACGATTTAAACTCTGGGCCTTTAATAACCTCTTCTGATGGAAGAGTTGGGTCCGATGTGTGACAGGGAAGATTGTTAGGTTTAGTCCCACATCGGAAATTGATGATGGGGGAGCACAACATATAAGGCGAGGGCAGTCCTCACCTATCAGACTAGTCTTTTGGGTTGAGTTAGGCCTGTGCCTTGATTGGTTGTTGCTCCGTTGGACCTGGGCTGAATGTTGCGCTGGCCCGTGGGTGCAGCGGCACGGGCCGAATCCCGCTGCGCGTTTATAACACATAGGGTAACGAACAGTTGAAATCCCTGCCGGGAGCTTGAGGTCACGGATCCATTGGTGGCCACTCACAGCCTCCCTCACAGGCCTGATTCTTTTTCCGTGAGGAAGTAAATAGTAGCGGCGCCATGTCTTTCGGCCGTCTGCCTTGCACCCAAGCCGAGTTCCAGAATGAGGTGGCTTTGCCATTGCCGATTTGTATCGTGGTGGAGGCCGCGAAGAGTAGTTAGAAGAAGCATCACTTCCTGGGATGTTGACATAGTTAGAAGGGCGGCGATCCAATCCCATCCTGACAAGCAGCGAGAGCAGTAACGTAGTCCCATCAGACTGAAACGAAAGCTTTTGAGATGTCTAGCTTGGAAAGGAGCGTCGGTGTCTGGAACTTGTGAAAGCGGCACACCATGCCTCTAACGTACATGAAGTTATCATGGATACTACGCCCCCGATAAAAGCACTCTGACTTTTTGATTATCACGCATGGCGGGAGCAAGGCATAGTGTAGAGCTAGCAACTTTGTATATAATTTTGCTACATTGTGGATTAGGCTGATTCGCCTGTAATCTGAGATTGTTTCAGCGCTGTCCTTTTTTGGGATGAGTACAATGTTGACCGTGTTAAGGAGATGGAGATTGAGGCATCTGAGGTTGTAGATAGAAAGCAAGACAGCCATGAGGTCGTTCTTGATGATGGGCCAACAGGTACGGTGCGATAGAAGTTCCCAGCAGGGGCGGACGCAATATGTGGACATGGGTGTACATCTGTACACCCAATAATTTTGACAAAAAAAATATAGTTGGTATGTACTCCCTCCGTTCCAAATTATAAGTCGTTTTGGTAAATCTAGATTCATAGATAATAGTATGTATCTACATATATACTTATGTCTAGATACATACTACTAACTATGAATCTTGAAATGCCAAAACGACTAATAAATTGGAACGGAGGGAGTATAATACATGCACATACTCATACTTGAGTTAGACTGTTAATTTAAGCCCGCACAAACAAACAGCCGGGTCCATCTTCATCGAATCGTCCACCTCTCTGCCACCATGTTGGGCTGGCCTAGCCTGTTCCTAGCTTTTTACCGCCGCCCTTGGCTGAACACAGGCCCATGCTCCATCGTCTCTCAAGTTAGCTGCGTCTATCCATCATAAATGACAGTGAACAGGCCGCGGGCACCTCAAGCACAGAGTTGGCCGAGACAAGATTGAAGCCAGCAAGCGTGCAGAGGCGAATCCATGCGTAGGATTTCCGGCGCCCCTGCCACCGGGTGATCGATCGGCATTACGGTTTGCATGACAAATGACCGTCTTTTATCACTCGCTTTAATAGTTCTAGTTTATGTTTGATTGTTCGGCACAATCTTCATTCTTTACTAACAATATTGATAGATTTTGTGAATTGCCAATGTATTTTATGAACGAGTTGATAGTATTGGAGATCGATATTTGACACTTTCTTGAATATATTTAAATAGTTTTTAAGAAGTATTAGTTTTTGTTGACGCAAAATCGGCTTCTCACGCCAAGCACACAGCAAGCCGAATCAGCTGGCTTCACACGTGCCCGATCGTCTGAATCCTGTAAGCGTGCCAGTCAATTTCAAAGGAAGAAAAAATGTTTAGATATAAAACCTGGAACATGCCGGATGATACCAGACAGTTCCATCTCTACGGCTTGCAAGGCCAATCTTGATCGGCATATAGCTATGAACAAGCTATCTGTCGGCAATACAGGCACTCACAGCATATTCGGCAGAGCGCGTAAGAAAGCATACTGCCGACCGCATGACGTCATCATGATGAAAGATCGGTATTTAATTAGATGATCGTTACAATACTTAAATACAACCGATTAACGGGCATAAAGCATGATAAATGTGAAAGCACGATCGTAAATCTCTAATAAACAAGTTCCTCCTGTACAACTTGATCAGCAGGAGCCATAAATTCATTCGGCAAGAAACATACCATGCATGTAGGAGCCGAATGATCATCTTCTTCAGGTCTGTACTTTCGACGCCATACTGATTTCATCCTAGGCCTTGCTTGCTTTAATTCTTGATTCCTCAAGCGTTGTACTCTTCTCTTTTGGCTTTTCCTTAAGCCAGGAATTACATTAAACTTTGAATATACAATGCATTCGGCATTCAACAAATAGTGCCGAAATTTTGTACATGAGTAATAAACACACAAGCAAAGCTTCTCTGTGGCTGAATATCTTGTTTCGGGATCAAGCAATTTTCGGCTAAGGTACGCAACCACTCTTTCCTTTCCTTCAAATTCCTGTATGAGGGCCGATCCAATAGTTTGGGCATCGGCCGCCACGTACAACTTGAAAGGCTTGTTCAACTGTGGAGGTACCAATACTGGTGGCTCCTTCATGTACTCCTTTATTTCATCGAAAGCCTTTTGTTGTTCGTCACCCCATACAAACTTTTGATCTTTTTTGACTTTCAGTAGTGAAGAAAAGGGTAACACCTTCTGTGACAAATTTGATATGAATCTTCTCACAAAATTTATCTTGCCGAGTAATGATTGCAACTCTTTAAGATTAGTTGGAGGAACAATTTCATCAATCGCTTTCATGCTCTTCTTGCCAACTCCTATTCCTCCTTCATGTATCAAAAAACCCAGAAACTCTCCAGCCGAAACTCCAAAAGCACACTTATTCGGGTTCATCTTAAGCCCATGTTTTCTAGTGCACTCTAGAGTTTTTCTAATTTTATCCTCCTTGAATCTGATTGCACTTCCCATGGCAAAACAGCATGATGTCCATATACCAATTCATAAGGAGACGTTTTTGTAGACCCATGAGGAGCCATTCGGTAAGCCCACAATGCTTCATTGAGTACCGAATGCCACCTTCTTGGCTTTTGATCAATTTTCTTCTGTATGATTTTAATCATGATCTTGTTGGAAGCTTCTGCCTGACCATTAGCTTGAGCATAATAAGGAGAAGAATTCAACAATTTGATCCCCATACTTTCAGCAAAATCTCTGAACTCTGAAGATGTAAATTGAGACCCTTGATCTGTGGTAATTGTCTGAGGAATTCCAAATCTGTAAATGATGTGCTCTTTGACAAATTCAATCATATCTTCTGATGCTACCTTTCTCAATGGAATCGCCTCAACCCACTTGGTAAAATAATCTGTTGCTAAAAGTACAAACTTATGCCCCTTGCTCGATGGAGGATTTATTTGGCCAATCAAATCTATTCCCCATCCTCTGAATGGCCATGGCTATCAATAATCCATGCATTCGGCACGTATTCGGCAAAAGCACGTAAGAAAGATCGCCTGCCGACCGCATGACGTCATCGTGATGAAAGATCGGTTTTTAATTACATTACCGTTATAGCTTTTAACCACAACCGATTAACGAGAATTAAAGTTCATAAAACGTGAAAGCACGATCGTAGATCTCTAATAAACAAGAATGCATAGGCTTAAAAGCACTAGTCTACCGCATGTCTAGGTGAAAGACTTGATGAGGAGATAGCGGCACTCGATCAAGATTGGCTTTGTAAGCCGCAAATATGGAACTGTCTGGTACCGGCCGACACGTTCCAGGTTTTTGTATCTGAACATTTTCTCTTCCTTTGTCAGTTTCGGGAAAATTGACTGGCACGCTTCCAGGAACCGAACGCTCGAGCCAAGTGTGAAGCCAGCTGATTCGGCTTGCTGTGTGCTTGGCGTGAACTGCAGATTTTGCGTCAACACACTTTTTGGCACGCCTGGTGGGACACTCAAGTTTTGAAGATGCCTGAATTAAAAGAATTGTTGGATGTCACTCTTGAAGAACTGACTGAAGAGCAACAACAGATGGTGAAAGCTGCTGTAGAGCAGTTCACTAAAAAGTGCTTGCTGTCTTTCGGCAAAAACAGGAGTGGTGCACCTTTTCTCAAGACAGAACTGCCAAGAGTCTTGCTTCCTGGACAGTCAGATATGAGCACAAATGAAGAAAGAGAACATTTTTCTTGCTTGTTATACAAGGCTCTGGGAGAAACAATGACCAATCACAATACTGCATTCTTGAACAGCTTTCGATTAATAATGATCAGTATTTTTGGTCAGAGCGTGGATAAAGCTTTTGAGCAGGAATATGGGCCACCTGGTGGACCAACGTACTTCAATACACACACGACAACTCAAAAGCCGCATGGAAAAGACAATGTTGGAGAAACTGGAGCTTCTGGGACAAAAGATGCGAATGGTCGCCCAATTCAGCAAGATCCTCAGCAAGCAGTACCAAAACCTCGCACATTTGGTGAAGCGGCATTCGGTACTACAGGGAATCCACCTGCTTCTGCTTACAAAATATCTCCTTTAAGAAACAGGCTGCAAAGGGATATATATGGGAATGGATATTCAGAATTCATGGATTATAATGCTATTGATGCTCTACCCAATCCTGGATATCATGGTGCTGCAGGAATGCCTACTGGAAGGCCAGAGAATCAAGATACCAATGTTGATATCATGGTACAAAAAATGACCGATGTATTGCAAAATCAGTTCGGTCTGAAGCCTAAAAATCAGGGATACATGTACTCATCGCCTTTCCCAGAATGGTATCAAAGGGTGTCATTGCCTAACAGAGTTAAAGTGCCTACAGAATTTACTAAATTTTCAGGACAGGATGACACTAGTACTGTGGAGCATATAGCACGGTATTTGATGCAGCTTGGTGAGGCGTCAGCAGATGAAGCTTTTAGAATCAGATACTTTCCTTTGTCATTGACAGGTTCAACATTCACATGGTTTGCCTCTTTGCTCGCTCAGTCAATTTGCACCTGGAAGGATCTGGAGCAGAAATTTCATGCTCATTACTACACTGGCAGCACTGAGAAGAAATTGGTTGATTTGACTAGCATGAGGCAAAGATTTAATGAAACACCCACAGAATTCCTCAGAAGATTCAGGGAAACAAAGAATATGTGCTTTTCTCTAAATATTCCAGATGATCAGTTGGCTAGTATGGCTGTGACTGGGATGCTACCTGCAATTCGTGAAAAGCTGTTCGGTATGGAGTTTGAAGATCTGAGTCAGTTGTCAAAGAAATTGACATTGATGAGTAACCAAGCATATGGCCTCAAGAAAGATGGTAGATTTGCCAAGCAAAATGATGTAGCCGATATTTACAACCAATTCCTCGAAAGAGCAGATCAAGAAGATGAGTATGAGGACAATGAAGAAGTAGCTGCAACAGAAATAGTGTGGGGCAAAGAGCCGATTGCAGTGAATCAGAAGTGGATTAAACAGACCAAGGGCACATATGATTTTGATGTGACTAAGGCGGACAAATTATTTGATTTCCTTGTGAAAGAAGGCCGAATCAAATTACCAGAGGGGCATTCTATGCTTCGGCCTGAAGGAGTGAAAGACAAGAAGTATTGTGGATTTCATGACAGAAATTCTCATTCCATTAATGAATGCAGGATCTTCAGAATGAGGATTCAAAAGGCTATTCAAGAGGGGCACCTGAAGTTTGACAACAGAATGAAATTGGATAGCAATCCCTTCCCTCAGAATATGATTGGGTTTTCAATCAACATGGTGAATGCTGTTGCACCTGAAGAAAAGGGGAAGATGAAAGTTTTAACTTCAGAGAAGGCAAAACAAAATGGCTCAGTTGATCCTACTCGGCAAGTCACAATTGAACAGATTCGCAAAAAAGACTCTCGCTTCCCGAATGATCAATTTGAAATTGGGAAATCCTCCAAGCCTAGAGTCACTACACGTATCCTCCTTAACAAATGGAAACGTCAGCAAGAAAAGGAGCGTTACCAAAGGCATAGACGTGAAGAGGAGAAGAGGAGATACGAGGAAGAAAGATATAGGGAGGAACAAGAAGAGTATGCTCGAGAGCAGGAACGTGCGCATTGGGGGTGTGCATTCTTCAGACACTGTTGGAACGAAGGTTTGAAGCTTCCCACATGGAATAATTGTCCTGAATGCAATGATAGGCATGATGAATATAGGCAGGAAACTGTCAATCGCCGATCTGTCCATGAAAGAATTGGCAGGATGCATCCTAGTGATGATCGGCGTTTTGATGATCAACCAAGAAAGAGGCATGCTGATTACAGGTGGGTTGATCATGAAGAAGAAGAAGATCATGCTTATGTTTGGCAAGAAGGACAATGGTGTCCACCTGGCTTGAGGAAAAGCCAAAAGAGAAGAGTACAACGTTTGAGGAATCAAGAATTAAAGCAAGCAAGGCCTAAGATGAAATCAATATGGCGTCGAAAGGACAAGCCTGAAGAAGATGGTCATTCGGCTCCTACATGCATGGTATGCTTTTTGCCGAATGAATTTATGGCTCCCACTGATCAAGTTGTGCAGGAGGAAGCGTTGTCAGAGGTAGATGAAGTCGAACAGCTAATGGCACAATTGATGCTCAATAAGCAAGCTGTCTTTGAAAAGCCAATCCAGAATCGACATATGAAGCCATTATATTTGAAAGGATTTGTCAATGGGAAGCCTTTAACCAAGATGTTCGTCGATGGTGGAGCTGCTGTGAATGTGATGCCATATACTACATTTAGGAAGCTTGGCATGGGCCCTGGAGATTTAACACCAACGAGCATAATTCTAAATGATTTTGCTGGAAATCCTTCAGACACCAAAGGCTGTGTTCATGTAGAACTGATGATTGGATCCAAAGTGCTGCTCACAACTTTCTTTGTCATTGAGGGCAAAGGGGCATATAGTTTGCTGCTTGGAAGAGATTGGATTCATGCAAATTGCTGTATCCCATCAACCATGCATCAACAGCTCATTCAGTGGATAGATGATGAGGTGGAGATTGTCCAAGCAGATGATTCAATAAGCGTGGCAAATATGGAACCAGCTTTTTGGGAATATCAAGGCATAGATTGTTTCTCAGGCAAAGACTGGGGAGAAGGTCCTGTTGCACCAGCCAGCAGTGATCAACAGCCGATCGAAGCAGTCGGCTCTCATAGTAATTTTTGATGGAAAATCCAATTGATGGAACTGATGGAAAATTAGGACGTGGATTTGTGTCGGCCGATAAATTGGAAGAAGTGGACATTGGAGATGGTGACAAGCCAAGGCCGACATTTATCAGTGCTAACTTGAGTTCGGTTTTCAAAGAAAAGTTGGTAACATTGTTAAAAGAATACAAGGACTGCTTTGCTTGGGATTATTCGGAGATGCCCGGTCTAGACCGTTCAATTGTTGAGCATCGGTTGCCGATCAAACCTGGTTACAGGCCTTACAAGCAACCACCCCGAAAAATCTACAAGGAAGAAGTGTTGGCCGATGTGAAAAAGGAGATTGAAAGATTAATAGATGCAAAACAATGGCTCAAAGGTGGATCAAGCAGATGAAGGGAACATATGATTTTGATGTGACTAAGGCAGACAAATTGTTTGAGTTCCTGGTGAAAGAAGGCCGAATCAAATTGCCAGAAGGGCACTCCATGCTTCGGCCTGATGGAGTGAAAGATAAGAGGTACTGTGGGTTTCATGATAGAAATTCTCATTCCATTAATGAATGCAGAGTCTTTAGGATGAAGATTCAGAAAGCTATCCAGGAAGGACATTTGAAATTCGACAACAAAATGAAACTGGACAGTAACCCTTTCCCTCAGAATATGATCGGGTTCTCAGTTAATATGGTAAATGCTGTTCCATCTGGAGAAAAGGGAAGATTGAAACGGCCTATGCATTCTTTGTTTACTGCGAATTTATGATCATGTTTCACCCTTTACTTATTTTCATATCATGCATGTATTCGTTATTCGGTCACGGATGCACTCTGCTTCCTCTGCTTACTTAAAGACCGATATCACGTCATGCTGATGCTGTGCGTTCGGCAGTGCGATGCTTACATGCTTTTTGCCGATTGCCGAATGATGGTCCGAATTGTGACAGATAGCTGGTC